>SATZ01000641.1:0-18423 GCA_004335205.1 Ascochyta viciae-villosae | reverse complement strand
GGTTTATACACGGGCAGAGCTGGACGGCGGGCGGGCGGGCGGGCGAGGGAGGACTATGCGCTGGACGGCCGCGGGGGCGCTGGGCGGGGAGGGAGTGGCGACGGAGAGGGTGTGTGCGGGTGGGGGGAGGAGGGCGAGGGGTGAGGGGTGAGGGGTGAGGGTGAAGGCTGGCGTGGGCAGAGAGGGGGGTTCTGCAGCGCCTTGTAGCTGGCGGAGTGGTAGACGAATGTCGCAGAGGGCCCAGAGGCGACGAGGATCGGCAACTACGCAACAATAGCGCCCGCTGGGGAAGGAGCGCTAGTGTCGCAGCTCGCAGCTCGTCCGCCAGGCACCGGGCAGACGTGGCCGTTATCTTGACCTTGACCTGATATGCCAAGGGTGGATAGACAGGCAGGTAGTCAGGCAGGCAGGCAGGCAGGCAGGCAGATAGGTAGCCCTCCAGCTGGACAGCACAGCACAGCACAGTACAGCACAGTACAGTACAGTAAAGCACAGCACAGTACAGACAGTACAGACAGTACAGACAGCACAGACAGCACAGTACAGACAGGACAGTACAGTACAGTACAGCACAGCACAGTACAGACAGTACAGACAGGACAGTACAGTACAGACAGGACAGTACAGTACAGACAGCACAGGACAGTGCAGACGGTACAGTACAGTACAGACAAGACAGACGTCTCAGGGCGCACACAGTGGCGGGCGCTCTGCGGTGGTGCTCGGCTGCGGCGCTGTGCGGCGCTCGCGTGTGCAAAGGGCGAGTCAGGGATCGGTGCGGCTGCGCAATCCGGGCGATCAATCTGATGTGGATGTGGCAGAGAGACAAGACAAGATGAGACAGACGTCGGCCCTGACATGGAGGGGAGCAGCGCACCATTATGTACATGCTACAGCCTGAGGCGTGTTTCACGACCGCCCTGCCGCCCTGCCGCCCTGCCATGCCGCCATGCCGACTCTCTTCACACTGTCCACACTGTCCACACTGTCCACACTGCCACCTTGTCTGCGTTCCCCTTCGTCTGCTGCGTCCAAGCGCTGCTGCTAGCCTGCTGCTTCCCTCTAGAGGCTGTCGTCTTCATCCACCTGCGCCCACCCTCGCTTGTGGTGGTGCTAGCGCCCCATCACAAGCCAACGCTTGTCTGTCTGTCCACGTCTTGCACCCAGCCTACGTCACACACTGGCGAATGCACCTCTCCACACAAGCAGTCGTTGCGCGTCACATGAGTCTCCACCAGCCCAGCTCCACCGACCACTCTGCCTGCTGCATGTACATGTCTGCTGGCAGCATCAAATGCATACATAGTATAAACGATGCGAGGCCTGCTCCCCTCCTAGTCTCCACGTCTGTGCTGCGCTGGCGCCATGGTAAGCCCAGCAGGTGGCTGCTACCAGTCCGGACGTGTCCTCGTCGGTAGCTTCAGAGACGAATCTCCTGTTTCATCGGCTTGTTCTGCTCTTCTCTGTAATCAATAGTGACTTCTCTCCTCTCGAGCAACACGCACCCTGCACCTTCACCGCTCTTCGCGGATACGCTGGTGGTACAGCCAACAAATGCATGCAGAGTGCTGTCAAAGGCACGTGAGCTCTCTCGGCCTCACACTCACAGTCGACACTCGACGTGGGGAGACCACCACAGGTGGAACAGCCTCAGGACTCCAAATGTCACATCGTTTGACAGCCGGCTTGGCTTTGCGAGGAGGAAGGCATCAAACGTTCCAACGTCTCAGAGCAGGGCCAAGCAGTGCAAATGTTTGACGGTCTTCGGGGATCCATCGATGCCTCGGAGTGCACAGTGGAACCTCCACAAACGTCCAAGTAGCGCGCTTGCCTGCATCCGCGGGACCTTCTGCACCCCCAATGCATTGACAGCCAGAAGCAGCTCTCCGGGGTCTGTCGAGCCATACATGACGAGGACCGTTGTTTGTTTGATGACATGCCTTGAGCCTCACCACGGACAGGCACGTGGCATCGTCTGCTCTTGATCGAGTTTCAACAATGGCAAGCGAGAATTCCACCCAGACGCATTCCAGGTTGCCGCCCCAACATGGCCTCGCTGCGCCATTGTTCAGCATCATCCTGACAGATCCCGCATCCACGCGCGCCGTTCGTCTCAGCTATCAATGTCATTTCCCCGCCCTCTCAACCGTCACAGCCGAGACAAAACGTGGACTGTCTCATCCAGCAGCTACGGCAGCCAGCAGTCGACCATGGTCGTCTACCACTGTCAAAACGAAGCGTCGGCAGCTGGGTGTTTTGTGGTTGCGCGACCATGACGGATCGTCGACAACAAGGGCAATCCTCCAGACAGCTAATTTTGGCCCACTAGTCAGGCACAGTTCTGGCCCTTACCCCTTGCACTTGTCCTGACCTGGCCATCTGGAAGGCCGACGTTCGCTGGCCGTTCGCAGCTCCACCATCCTTCTTCACAAAAGGAGGTCATGCGCCATTTATTGAAATATCCATTGGATGTCGTCGTTGCGCAACATCTGGACTTTCACAGCGCGTCGACATCGACCAGCGGGACGACTGGCCAGACTCTGCCGTCATTAATTACGACCTGCCTCTAGCGCGGCGCTTCGCGCATCCTTTGAGTTAGTGCAACGCGTTGTGCTCCACTATCGACTGCGTTGACGGTGAACAGCCTTGTCTGCCCTGCGCCAAACAAAACTAAAGCGTGCCTTTCCCTCTCAACCTTCGACCTCCTTGCTCCCCTCACGGTCCTGCCCACTGACTCCAACATTCCCTTGCGGTACTGCATCACTCTTTCTGCGGTATTTGCGTTCATTCGTTCGACCTTGTGTCTCTCGTTCCCTATCTCCATCTCCGGTGACGACAGCGCTTCTTTAGGTGAGTCTCGGTCCTACACAATCCTAGCTGGAATAGTCCGCCGAGCGGCACACTAAACACCCACACTGGCGGATTAGCTTCTGCGGAGGTATACGAACAATGCTAACATGGAGACAGCGAATACGATCCATAATCACCATTCACTACTACCGCCTCATCTGGAACGCCATCTACACGCCATAACGAACACACTACCACCACCTACCCAACATGATGAACCTTAAGAACCTTGCCGCACGCTCCGAGGAGGGAGACGGCTCCAACAACATGACCGTTGCGCTCCTGACCACGCTGGCGATTCTCGTCGTTCTGGCCCTAGTCCTCATGGCCGCACTCATCTACCTCCGTAACATCCGCCGCGCAAGGAAACAAGCCGAGCAAGACCCACAGCTCCCTCTTTACGAAAAGCGAGAGTCAGGTCGCCGACTCACCATTACTGCTATGCCCTATGGCAAGGGTCGCGAGTCTGTCGTTGTCTACTCAGAGAAGCAAGACCTCATGAGCAGCGCCGCAAGCTCACCCACCAGCCCGGTACCCGAGATCCGCATCACATTCCCTGACGAGGTCGACGAGTCTGGCAAGCCCCAGTCCGGTCGCGTTGTCGTTGTCCGTGTTGGTGAGCACAGCGTTGGGTTAGAGCCCGTCAACGACGACCTGCCGCCTTACCAGCGCGACGCATCCGACCGCTTCGACTCGCTAGACCTCGACCGCATTGGAGGCCTGAAGGAGAAGGACGACAAATACTACGCCTAAGCTTTGCATCGTTACCCTCAAGACCCGACCGGCTGCAGCAACGGGCCCGGCACCACGGGCTACATTGAGCCATTTGGCTACGACCACTTACTTTGATGACGGCTAAAAGCGCTGATTGTCAGTTTCTAGCCTTTGCCACGCCAGTCTGGACGGCAAGGCATGGCTTTGAGCCATTTGTAAATTTCTTCGAGTTGACTGGCCCTGTATACCCTTCATGTCTGGCTGTCGCTCTGTCGAGGTTATGTCCTCCTACATAACTGTTATTTCTAATGTATGATACGCCAATCTCTCGAGCGTCTGCAGCTGTGCAGCAAGAGGGCAAATACAAATCTTAACAACAATGAACAAATGCCGCATTTTGGTGAACGTGAAGGTGCCGTGTGATGTGACTCGTGCCCTCCAGGAGACAGCCAAGCGCAGCAGTAATGAGAACTATGCTAATGCTTCGGGGCCGCCTCGTGCAAGCCATCTTCAACCGTTGCCGCAAACGGAGCACCTCAATGGATCCGCAAGCCGCATGAATCTCGGCGAAATTGGTGTCTCCACAACCAAAACATCAGAACTCACCTCCACCCACAGACAGCGCTCTGCACGATATCCTCCATCCATGGGTTCTTCCACTCCTTGAGGCCCCTCTTCCAGCACCATCTCGGATCCCGGGTCTCTGAGCTCCTCAACGCCACTATGGAGAACGGGGAGATCTTCACGTCTCTCGAAGACATCGCCGCCGAAGCAAAGGCTAGGGCGGAGAAGCAGCGCGTTGGAGATGCCCAATTGGGTGGCCCGAAGCCGACCGTCACAGATGTGAAGACTGCCAAGAAAGCAGGAGAGGTGCACTTCAAGGCGCAGCACGGGATTGTGGTCGCTTTCTTCAGTTTTATACTGCACGTCCACCACCAGACTGCAAGGGCCAGAGTTAACAGCTTCCAGTGTCCTTCACGTGCTCGGCATATACCTCTTCACGACCGGCTTTCTGCTTACGCGTCTGGTGCTCCCACACAAGTCCGAATGCGCCGTCCCTCCCATCGAACTCACAAGAAGCTACGCAGCCGGTGACGCGGGGACGGGATGCTGGCACCCTAAGACCTATGACAAAGCTGTCGTGGTAATTGTGGATGCGCTGCGATACGACTTCACGGTGCCATTCGAGGCCCAATTCGAACCCGTCGATCTTGAGAAGCAAGCCGGTCGCGCCGAGGCCGCCTCCTCGGAGAAGAACATTGCGCCTCGACACTTCCATAATGCCATTCCTGTCTTCTACGAGACTGCGAAGCAATCGCCAAAGAACGCTTTTCTCCTGCCTTTCATTGCGGATCCGCCGACGACGACGCTGCAGCGATTGAAGGGTCTCACCACAGGAACCTTGCCTACCTTCATCGATGCCGGGAGCAACTTTGCAGGCACAGCGATCGACGAGGATAACCTGGTTGCGCAGCTGAAGGACGCTGGCAAGAGAATCGTCCATCTGGGCGACGACACATGGCACGCGCTCTTTCCTGGACACTTTGAATCGAACCTCACCCACGCATACGATTCCTTCAACGTTTGGGACCTGCACACGGTTGACAATGGCGTCACAGAGCACATTTTCCCGTTATTGAAGGCAGAGAACTCGAGCAAGTGGGACGTCATCTTTGGACATTACCTGGGAGTCGATCACGCCGGGCATCGCTACGGCCCCGATCACCCCGCCATGGCAGCGAAGTTGAACGAGATGGACGCAGTCTTCAGACGCATGATGGAGGAGATTGATGATAACACGCTACTTGTCGTCATGGGCGATCACGGTATGGACGCCAAGGGTGACCATGGTGGTGAATCGGACGACGAGGTTCAGGCTGCGCTGTGGATGTACTCCAAGCGAGGCGACTTTGGTCGCATTGATCCTTCTTTCGTGCTGCCACCCGCACATGCAAAGGACAGATCCGTTGCGCAAATCGATCTCGTCCCCACACTCTCGTTGCTCCTTGGTATGCCCATTCCGTTCAATAACCTCGGAAAGCCAATCGACGAGGCTTTTACCAGCGTCAAGGGGGACAATTTCGAGAATCTAGCCACTGTCAACCGTTTGGCGAGTGCCCAGATCCATCGTTACCAGAGCGAGTACGCTAAGGCTCGTGGCCTCCATGAGAGTACCTTCGCTACCTCTCTGTCGCTCTGGCCTGCCGCCAACGAAGCCTGGACTTCAGTTTTCCAGCGAATGTCCTTCGGTGGAAGTACGGCTAAGGGAGCGCAGACAAAGGCAGCCTACGAAGCTTTCGCTGCTTACCAGCAGGAGACTCTGCGCATTTGCCGCTCACTCTGGGCCCGCTTCGATGTACCCAGGATGGTCAACGGTGTCATGATCTTGGCGCTCAGCGTGCTGCTTGTTACACTGTATGCTCGTGGTCTGATCGGAGACCGCGCTGAGCTCACACCTGTCTTCTTTGCCCGGGGCCTTTTGGGCACTGTGCTTGGTGCCGTGCTTGGGTTTGTTGTTTCCCTTGTGGTGCCCGACACACCAAAAGAGCATATCGTTACTTTTACAGCGGCTATGACTGGCATCGTGGGTGTTTTGTCTGCGTTCTTCTCTTTCCGAAACCGTCTTGGTTCCCCATTCCCCAACAACATCTGGGGCTGGACAAGCGTCATCTTCACTATCTCGCTATCGGCGGGCTTCGCAGCCAACTCCTTTACCATTTGGGAAGACGAGATCCTTCTACACTTCCTTACCACATTCGGAGTTCTTGCTGTCATATCTTCTTTCCGCCAAAAGAGCATGTCAGACCGTACCCTCGGCGTGTATCACTCGATCCTTTTCACCGTCCTGCTGCGAGTAGCAAGTTTCTCAAAACTTTGTCGCGAGGAGCAGATGCCCTACTGCAAGTCAACGTACTATGCATCTGCTCTATCCACCACGTCTGCTCCTTGGCAGTTGCTTATTCCGGCCGTCGCTGCGCTCCTCGTTCCCACGTTCATTAAGAGCTACTATGAGGGAACTAAGAGTTACCAAAACATGGCTGTAATGTGGATCGGCATTGTACTCCGCTTCGGTCTCATGCTGTCTGCTGCATACTGGGCTCTCGATGCTGCCGACGACGGCGACTGGTACCCAGCATTCTCCAGCATCATCAAAACCACCAAGCAAGCGCTCGCCCAAGGTGTCCTGATACTCGCGCTTGGACTCGGCTACTCACTCTATAACTGGTCCAAGCCGCTCCTCAATATCGAGATGGCCAACCAAGGCACCACCAAAGAGCAAGTCATCATTCATGGCTACGCAAACGTTCACGGCAGCCGTTACGCCCTCCTCATCACGATATGGTACCTCGCTGTAGCACTCCTCCAGAAACCAATGGGCGCTGGCGCTATCGGCGTCCTCGTCTGGCAACTATTCTCCCTCTTCGAGATCATCGACACAAACGACCTCCGCCAATCGTCGATCGGCCCCGTCGTACTTGGTCTGCTTGGTTCGTTCCACTTTTTCAAGACCGGCCACCAAGCCACTCTATCGAGCATACAATGGCAATCCGCATTCATCCCGCTCAATTCCATTCGCTACCCTTGGACTCCACTCATTGTGATTCTCAACACATTCGGTGCGCAGATTCTTTGCGCTATTGCGGTCCCAGCGTTAGTGCTGTGGAAAGCCCAGCCTAAGCAGCAACGCCTACTCAGCACTATAGTCAAGGCAGTCGCTACCCACATTCTGTTCTACGCCGTCATCAACCTCGCAACCACGATGTGGGCTGGGCATCTGAGGAGACATCTCATGCTTTACCGCATCTTCAGCCCAAGATTCATGCTCGGCGCTGCGGGTCTGCTTGTCGTTGATGTTGTGGCGATTTTCGTGGGGTTGTGGGGCGCGAGGATGAGCATGTTGAGTGTCGCAGAGGTGTTTGGTTTTGCGTAGAAAGAGATGAAGGTGAGAGGAGTGTTGCATGATCAAAAGATGGTTGTATTGCATTGCATAAGGCTATTTATGCCGGGTGTTCATTCTGTATAGCATCGAGACAATTGTCCTGCGAGCATGTTTAAATATATCGTTTCATTGCCACAGCTTGTCGTGCTCCCGGCGTGCCTATCTCAAGCGCTCTTACACCGTCAAGCGCACCATCTTTTGCTGTTACGTCATCCTTGCTAGCGAGGCAAGGTGAAGGCAGATTCGTTGCGCTTGCCGCTGGCGCTGGCTGTAAGTAAGTCTCTTACAATGAGTCTCCAATCGTTCTCCACCACACTCGACAAACCCACGTCGATTTTGGTCACCTCTTCTTGTCTGTTTTTACTGCCGCTGTCCGGCACTGCGGCTCTTCTTACACGGGGAGATCCCCTTCCACCATGTGGAACTGACTTGGCTACTCGTCTTATAGCTACGCTCTTGAAAGACGCCATTTATACTCGGCAAACAAAAGCCGTCGTCACCGATCAAAAAACCTGACCGGTGAGTGCCGCAGTGACAGCATCACCAAGGGCGGTGAGAGGATCGTTTGCAGTGAGGGACCTGCAGGTAAGAGACGCATGATCTGCTTTATTGCTTTGTCCACACTGACTGCTATCAAAAAAAGTCTCTCAATCAACCTAAAACATACAAAACACGAAGTCAAAACATCCATCTCTCTCCTCTACCTTGTTTGCAAAGTCTTCTAAAACCATGGCGCCAATCCATATGCAGGACGAGTTTATCGACGATGCAAAAGATGACATTCCAGTTGCTGGCCTCCAGGGCGAGCTGAGCCTCAAGGGACGCTTCTTGTTTCGCCTTGGCCGCCTGCTGGATGCGGAACTTGTCGTACCTGAAACAAAGGGCTCGCAAACAGTCCACATCTACATCAAGCCTTTGGTAGGATCCGCTTCGAGGAACACCGGGTACGATAAACGATTTCGAGACTTCACTGAGGACCTCCAGTGTACGCTGGTAGATCTAGCCAGAGCCACTACTGGTATGCGCATTTACCAATTCTGTATGCAGAGCTGACTTATGAAGGACCGGAAAGGGAGCAGGCATCACGGGACCAATGGGATGTGATACTCCTTTATGTATCCCAAAACACTGAGAAGACGGTAGAGATGCTTCAACAAATATTCGAAAGCTACGGAGACAGATTTGGCGCACTAGTTCTTCAGACGCTTGGCCTCGACGACGTTGACGAGAAAGGATCCTCGCTGGACACGGAGTTGGCTGATCTTGTTATACGACTACACCAACTAGCCCGAGGGTACGAAGGTAGTATCAAAGCACAAAACGACCTGATCGAATTCGCCTGGAATTTGCCCCATCGTTGTCCCGATCTGGCGGTGCAACTCAGATGCCTTCTCGGAAGCACATTCTCAACCCAGCTGTACAGACTCGTAGGTGACCTCGGTCAACCTCTACGTACACACCATACCTTGATACGAGCTGCTACGTCTTTCGACATCTTCCAAACGCTGAAGTTCCACTTGGGATCGCCACCTGTGCCTTCCTGCCGAGCTGTCAACTCGCCGCCAAAGAACCCTCCCACAAGGCAACAACAATCACAACCTCTCCAACATCATAGGATCGCTTCTCCAACACACATCCTGAACCCATCACGTAAGAATATCATGGACATCATTCGACCATATCTTCCGAAAGAAGATCGTATGTTGGGCATTACAAGGCTCCAGCCTGAGCGGAAACAAGCCGCAGCTCTTCTGATAGGGTCGGTTTTGAGTGGTTTACCAGTACCTGTGGGATCCGAAGCCTACTATCAGTTTGGGTTCGTGACCTGTCGCAACGAGTCCGAAGAAAGCACGTTGAGTCGCTACTATCGGCAGTTTCTTGACACGACCCTCCATCCGACTATTGTCTTCAAGAGTATTGTCAAGGCTCTTGAGTTCGGGACACTGACTGGACTACTACGCAACAAGGGCCCTCAGGATATGGAAAAGTCGTTTCCGTCATTACAGCAGTTTCTGAATAGCCGTCCTGAGAAGCGTCCCTCCGTCCATCGCCTTGTCCAATTCATTCGGGACAACACCAACGATGAGCCTATGCCCTGTCTCAGACGAGACTACGGCTTCAAGTTTTGCAGTCAGCGTGAGCATGTCACGAAACTCAAAGCCCTCTACACCATGATTCTCGACAGAACCGAGGCCATGAAACTACACAACGCGTGTCAGTCCGGTGAGCTCCGGGAGTTTGCCATGGCAGTTCTTGGCTATGTCGACCAACCTATGCGCCGCCTCCTTCAAAACGACTACCCACATCCCGCTATTGGTTTTGACAACTCGACCGGACTCGAAAACTACGTGAAACCGCTGTTCAAGAGGACTAAATGAATTTAACTCGATCTCTTCCCCACGACAATGGAACTTTCTGATGCAAGAACATGGGAGGTAGCATCCACGTTTGGACAAAATGACATGCATGGCGTTTGTTTTCAACTTGGTATAACCTCCACGAGACCAGTCTTCCTTGACCAGCTCTTCGACATGCAGCTCTAAAATAGCAGCACGACTAACGATTCCTAATTTCCTTTCCTTCTGCAGCTTACATAGTGTGCTTAAAATCCAACCCCACCATCAAACTAGAACATCTCTGTTACCTGCCAAAGCGTTCCACCGATACCAGAGGACCCAACTCCCTCAAAGCAGTGTTCACCCCGCTACGACTACCCCCTCTCTACGTCCATCTAACCCGACACAGCCAGCCAACTGATCTGAAAACGACTTTCCTTTACCGTCATCGCACAGATCTCTACCCACTTCCTCTACTACTCCACACGACCGACTACGGAACTAATAAAAAGCACGCAGCAGCACCGTGCAAAAGACAGTGAGCAGAGCAGTGGTTGGTTCGCTTGAAGAAGGTGAGGCTGTAGAGCGTCAAGTTAGGCTGTCGAGGGGCAAGGGGTTCAGTCGTCAGCATAACATACAATAGCGTAGCGTAGCTTGCCAGTGCTGCTAGCTTGCCAGTGCTGCGGTCTAGTAACAGCACAGTTTGGGATTGTGATGGCTTGAACAGAGAACGTGCCGAGTAAGTAGATGCTCTGTACATGTCGATTGCTGGTATAGTTGATGTGAGTCATTTGCCTAATCACGGTGTGAAGTTACCGCGTGGGAAATTGTGATATCGAGAAGAAGTGCATATTGGAAGTAGTACATTCATTCCATCACCGCAACATGACGCTAATCGACGTATCTACGCTGACGACACGGATATCCAGAAGTAAGAATACCTGCAAATGCAGTATACAGGGCCGCACACGCCCTGGGCTCAAAGATGCTTTGAGAGATGACCGACCAACTGACTGCGCAGCACTTACAACTTGCCAACACCGGCGTTACTCTTAACGCTAGCAGCAACCTCAGTGGCAGCCACGGGCTTGACGCCCTCGTCCTTGAACGAAGCCAAAAAGTCGGTCGCGCTACCGCTCCAGTCGCCGCTGCCCGTCAGCTGGTTGACCTGGCACTTTCTGCCCAGCGGGCTGCTGCATGCGGCGCCGTCGTCGGTGACGGCGTACAGGAGGTCGACGCCGTCTTCGATGGGCTTGGTCACTTTCTCGAAGACGTTGCCCTCGGCGAGCACGCGGCCGTTCTCCTCGGGCGCGATGGAGAAGGCGTGGCCTGTGTTGTCGTACCAGTAGTTGTTGACGGCGTGAAGGAGGGTTCCCTTGTCTGTGCCGCCGATCTTGGGGCTGCGGCCTGAGGTGTGGTGGATGTAGTTGTTCTGGAAGGTGATGGTGTCGTCGGTGCCGAGGAAGAGGAGGGCCCAGTAGTGGTGGTTGTCGCAGCTTGCGCTCCAGCTTGTGGAGCCGTCGATTTCCGTGTTGGAGATGGTGACGCGCTTGCTGGGGTCGTAACCTGTGACGATGTGCTGGCGTCCGATGAGTGAGGTCTTCACGTGGTCGATCCAGATTAGATCGGTTCCTACGAGCGTGATGGCGTCGCCGCCCCAGATGTATTGAGGGTTCAGTTCAGTGAAATGCACGTTTTGGATGATGATGTTTTGGGCACCGTTGGCGACGCGGATTCCCTTACCGCGGATTACGCCTTTGGTGCCTTCGCCGACGATACTCTTGTTGGAGCCGAGGTTGATGGGGGTCAGAGCGGCGGAGTCGTAGGTTACAGAGACGGAGGGGTAGCTGGACTTGGTGCACTGTTACTGTTAGCAAAGCATGCAACCGCTCTATGAGGGACACTACATACCCAGTCTGCGCCGTTGATGGCATCTTGGCCGCCATCGCCAGGGCATTTGTTGGAGTCTGGGCGACATCCATCCTCAGTCTTCTCGCCTTCAGTTCCGATGTAGTTGAACTCCTTGTTCAGGATGATGACGCGTGCTTCGTCATCAGTGAGGTACTTGGTGAGCTCCTCAGTGGTGGTAGGGTAGACGGGCTCAGCGTCACCACCGCCAGTGGTTGCTGCCGCAAAGCCAAAGGGAGTACCAGTGACGCCAGCAGCTGCTACAGTCGATGCGAGCAGCGACAGAAGAAGAGACTTGGAAAGCATGATGAATTCTCGGTCGAAAGAAAACGAACGATAAAGAGTGACTGACCCGCAGGCAAAAAGTTCAAAATGAATGTGACGAAGTAGAAGCACAGGGTTAGATACCACATGCTAAGCTCCAAGACCACGAGCTTATATACCTTCTTGACATGTCTTGCTCCAGTAACCGCCCGCCAAGACGGTCTTTGCCTACTGTGTACGATTGCACTTATTGCTCCGGACACCATAGTATTGCTCGTGACGCGTTTCCTCTGGGCATGTTTCGTGCCAAGAAGATGTCGTGCAAAACACGAAACGCACTACAGGCATGTCAGTATGTCTTGGAAAGGCGAACCGCGTGGGTTTGATTCTGATCACCGGTTACAATGGCGACGACCAGACGTGGTGTTTCAGAGATACAGGAACAATGGGGGGAAGGAATGATCAGCGCATGGATAAACGCGTTTCGAACAACCAACCCCACACTGCATTTTTGAGGCACAGCCACGGGTTATGGGAACATCTTCGTGAGGCCCTCCGAGCGACCGGCGAATGAGAAAGGGTGGTTGCATGGTGTGATATCGGATACAGATGGATGCGAACAGGACCGAATGCCTCTGACTTGTTGAGATTATGTACTACAAGTATGTAGACGCTAGTACTGATAGAGTATGCCACCAGGTGGTTGGGACAGCGCTGTGGGGGTATATAGAGCTAAATAAAACCTAAATCCAATGCTTTGTTCAGAACGCCTGCCATGCAATCGCTAAATCGTCAATTGTGAGAGCTCCTCTCAGCTTTGTTTCGTTGCAGTTGGTGCAGCTCGTCCAGACGAATTGCTACTCGAGGGCTGAGAGATTCGGCTGCTGCGTTGAACTTCTCGTAAGGCTGCAGCATAATCGCTTTCTGCAGTCATGCCACGAGTCCGGCTATCCAGGTCATCCATGAAGTGATGTTGCGGCTTCCTGATATCAGTATGTGCGCGTTCCAATGTTCGCATGGGCGTATCCTCCAAAGCACTGGGTACCATGTCTTCCGGAGCCACGCCAGCGCTTGGATCGATGGGATCGTTGGAGAATATGGAGTCCTTTGGCTTGCGATGCTTCCTTGGTTTGAAGGGGAAATTGCTGGAGTGGATGTAATCACCATCTGGACTGCGGACTTGTTGAAGGCCGTTCGCTTCCCTTTCCATCTCTTCCCAGGTAGCTACGAGTTCCCCGTTGTTCCTATTACGGCTATCACTCATATCCCCGGAGAAGCTGCCTAAACGACTAATCTTGAAAGCTCGCAGACGGTCCAGAGCCATTTTGAAGTCGTCGAGCACCACCGAGTCGGTCAAGCACTTGAAGACGAACGCGAGCTTCCAGAAGGGGTTTATGCCTGTCGCTAGTCCTACGAATCGAATGGCACCGGTCACGCAGAGAATGTCGAGAAGAATAAACACCATGGACATGACCATGGCTAGGAGCATGATGGCAAAGCGGGGCGAAATTCGCAGAATCTCTTTCAAGCCCATTTCATACTGGGTCTTGATGATCCAGAACAAATAGACAGTAGTGATGATCCACCAAGGGTCCCGACATAGCGCTTCCCACGGCCGCGTTCTCAGAAAGATGGTGTTGACTCCATGGAAGTAAGCGAAGTTTGCGTAGATCTCCGCTATCCAGTATGGTTGCACCAGAACGACGGAGCCGATGAAGACGTAGCTGACAGGTTTCGAGAGGAATGGCTTGATCTTCATCCAAGCAATGACGTTGTGTAGTGACCAAGATGCGTTCAAGAATATGGCCGATACAGACAGCCACCATGCATGTACAGGGCTGTTAAAGAAAAGATAGAAGCCTTGCCAAAGGCCCATGACGAGCTGTTCATCACGTTAGGTCGAGGCCTAATGCGCGTCAACGTCAGACTCACCTCAAGTAAAATTAGCTAAGCAAGGTCAGTATGGTTTCTTGGGAATGATGGCTTGGAGAGCTCACTTTGTGCAGTAGTACGCCTCTTCGCATGTTTGCCAGAGTGATGAAACCCATGATGACGAGCGACCCCACAAGGTAGCCCATTGCCCAAGCTTCAAGGACCAATTCACCGGGGTTCGTGGGTTTGGGGACCACTTCTCCCTGAACCCAGCGTTTCGAAGGATTCGAAATGGGGCTCATGGTGAAGGCAGATTTTTCGAGGTTGCGGTTGTCGCGTGAGAAGCCGAAAGGCGTGATGAGCGATTCACTCGCAGACTCGGTCGGTGTCCACCCTCAGCAATCTCACCATGGCAGATGAGGGGGGCTAGATGGGGATGAGGCGGGGGCTGATGGGGGAGAGCGAGAGGTAAGAGGCAAGAGGCAAAGAGAGAACGAACGAGCGATGAGGGCGTTCTCGTGGCCCTCCGCCATTTCTCCGCAATGCCGTGGCCGATGTGGAGGACGTGGGCAGAGGCTTCACGCGCGGACCTGGTGAGTGATGACGCTTTGCTGGAAGGAGCGATAGCGTCATCGAAAAGAGTTGGCCTGCCGCCACGGACGCAACGGCAGACGCAAATTGATCCAGGATTCGCTCATGTTCGGCAAAGCAGGATCCAGACTGCGCGGAGGCTTACCGTGATTTGCTGCGTACGAGGGGCGTTTGTCATTCTTCGGTTCGTCGTCAACGAGCATCTTTTGCACGCTGACGACGCATCGAGCGCTGCGTCGACGCAGAATGGGTGACGCAGGGGTGCAGAAGGCGCCGCATCGTGTTGCGCTTACTATTGCCTTCAGTGGACACGAAGGTGTGCGAGGGCACACAAGCACACTGCTCGTTCTTCGATGACCGGTAGCTGACGTGATGGGCAACTGACCGAGCCATGGGCTGATGGACCAAAAGAACGGCTGGTGCAAGCACGCTGCCTCGGCTGCATGACATTACCATAGTAGGCGAAGCCAAAGGAAGGCTGCAGCCCCATGCAGCGGCAGCCGGAGCGGCCTGGCCGTCAGACTGGAATCCGGGGGATGTGCTGGATTGGCTGCTTCAGGCAAAGGGACCTATTTGGTAAAGTCGGAATCATGGCTGTCGAAAGTCAATACAATACCGTGCGTGGTAGATGAACTCGGACCGACGAGCCAGGGTGATGGAAGCCACCGACACCTGAGCGACACATTATTGCACTGTGGGCGATTCTACTGGGCGCTCTGCGTCGTGAGGTGTTGTATCACGGTACACGGCCGCCCTGTACTACCTCCTAGCGGGCCTGTATGACACTTCCCCAGACAAAGAAAATTCCCCGGTCTTTGAGCAGAGTTGAAGCTACAGCACGGCAGTCTGTGCGCATGAGGCTCTAAGACCCCAGTCCCCGGGTCCACGCGATTGACAATAAATGTGATGTTCGGCCTTGGACGGAAATGGTAGACACTGCGGCTGCACGACGACTGGAACGGAGGCACAGCTTCCTTGTGGGAGTAATCATCCACGGGACGGCCTTCAGGATCCAACATGAGTGAAATCGACTCATCTTCCATCGTAAAGGGTACCCGCAGGCTCGGCGCGCAATGCTGCCCCACGTCATACACAGGACTAGCCCCGCGCGTCGAAGCAAATAATGAGCTGAGCATCAACACCGCCGAGCAGCGTTCAACACAATATAACCCCAATCGTACCAACCCCACTACTCTCCCTTTACCATACATACGCCATGTTTAAGAAGAAGCCAAATGTACGTACTGCTTTTAGCCCTCGGTCCGCCTCTGCGCTCACCCTGCTCAGATCAAGCCGCTTTCGCCGCTCAAGTCGAGTGATCGCCGCAGGACAGCAGATCAAATCATCTCCGACTTTGGCATCGAAATACCCGTAGACCCCAGCGCCGATCCTGAAGATAAAGCAGCCTCCACAGCAGCCCTGACAGCGGCACGGAAGTCGATCCTCCCCGAGAATGCGCTGTCCGCGCGCTTTACAACAACAGCAGGGCCAGACCTGAGGCAGGTATCTGGCACGATATACGTTGGCAGCCATGAAGGCACAGGCGGTGAACAGAGGATACTGTGGGTCAAGGTTGGGGAGCAAATGTATCCTACAGGTCGGCACCACTGCACCATGCTCGTGTAGCTCAGCTACTAACCTTGAACAGTTTACACTCTCTGGCACAACCCCAAGATCGTACCGCTCCTCTACACTCCGCTCTATGTTGTCGAAAAGCTGCAGGGTGGCGCAGACCTTATGACACCTGGGCTGCAACGAGGCCCGCCGTTCCCCAAGAAGGCGACCAAGGGTGCCATTGTCGCCATCGCCAGTCTCGAAGCACCAACCGTACCCATGGCAGTTGGCACATGTGTGATCGATGTGAGCTCACTGGGCAGTACACAAGGCATGAAGGGGCACGCCGTAGAAACCTTCCACTGGGCTAGAGACGAGCTGTGGTCGTGGAGCACAGGCAACAAACCAGGTCGTGATCCGCCAGCGTTGATCGAAGCTTGGGATGAGCAGACGGACGACGACACAAGTCTGGCCGAACGAACAGCAGCAGTGGATCTAGACGACAACGATGGAGGTGTTTCGCTCGATGCTGATCCCACCGAGCGATCAAAGGCCGAGCAGGCACAAGGAGTCGAAGGTGAGGATGCGCCGAGCAACAAGGACTTTGTTGATCTTGTCGAGGATAAGGAGTTGACCACCAAGGGTGAGTGTGCACGGCTTATACGACCTCGCATGTGCTGACTTCTGCCAGAAATTGACGACGCCTTCAAAAACGCTTTCTTCTACGGCGTCCGACATCACATGGAACACAACCGAAACCAACCAAACTTTGGCCTTGACTTCCCACTTTCTCAGTCAACTGTCATGGCATTGCTGGTTCAGCCTTTCCTCCCTACCTACACACCCGCGCGAACGGCGTCTCTCCAGATCAAGAAGTCAAGTTGGAAGAACATCAGAAAATTCATCAAGCACCTCGACAAGCAGCAGGTTGTCAAGAGTAAGGACCGCGACGGTAATGAGGTTGTTATACAAGATATCGATTTCAAGGACCGACAAATTGAGGCGTTTGTGCCATACCGGTTACCTAAGAAGGACGCATCAGCAGGTGCAGGCGCAAATGGCAAGCCAGCCGCGCCTCTGTCAGCGGAATCTTCGGTTGGACAAAAGCTGAAGCTCGTCTCGCTGCTACGGCCCAAGGAGAAGCTGGCTCCCATCTTTCACGCATCTAAGGCCGACCCACGTGGCTTGTATACCCCTCACGAGCTAAAGCAGCTCCTGATCGCATACGTGGAGGCAGAGAATCTCGTCAACGCTAAGAACAAGCGCCTCATCAGCATCAATCCGCAGCTTGCAGACGCATTGCTTGGTTCATCTGCTGTGGACAATGCCGCGCTTTCTACAGGTACGATCGCTCGAGACGCTCTCGCCGAACGTATGATCGCCGCTGCATCACCTTTTCACGCCATACTTCGAAACGACGCTGATGTCAACGATGCAAAGCCCAAGGCAGGCGCGCCACCGAAGATTCAGATTACCCTCGAAACGCGTAGCGGGAACAAGACAGTAACCAAGGTCCATGGCTTGGAACCCTTTTACATTGCGCCACAGCCACTCGCTGACGAGCTGAGAAAGACATGTGCTGGCAGTACCAGCGTTGACAAACTGCAAGGCTCAAGTCCAAAAGCTCCTGTTATGGAGGTTTTGGTCCAAGGCCCACAGAAGGATGCTATCCTCAAGGCGCTCGAGAAGCGAGGTGTAAATAAAAACTGGGTGGAGGTCATCGACAAGACGAAGGGGAAGAAGAAATAGAACTTCAATTGGCGGCACCACGTGAAAGATACTCACGTGTGCATTGCATAGCAGACTTGAAGTCTCTTTAATGACAGCAGTGGCTTCTCAACCCTTCAAGATCCGTTTGACAGTTCTTCGGCTAAAGCGAAAGTCTCACGTGTGCTTTCAACCTGGTCTGGAAAGCTTGTCACTGTACCAAGGCTGACGAAGATGACAGAAGCAGACTTGCTTGCGAAGGAACAACGTCGCTCTCTGTTTCGCATCAGCCGGCCTAACCTCAAAGCAGGAAGTGCCTCGGCTCGCGATAAGATCGCAATCGTGACAAAATCCAGAATCCCATCCCATCCTGTACTAACAACACCAGTCCTTACAGCTCTCTTGGCACTTGTTCTTATAACGTCTTCGCGTCCTTTCCGTTTCCTTGTACATAATTCTCCACGTCGGTTTGCCGTACCGGCATGGTCACAATGGCACACGCTGTAAGCATCGTTGTTGCTGGAGCTTCGATCGCCGCGCTCGCGACCAACCCAGCGTACTGCAAGAATATGCTGCTTGGTCTTGCCAGAGCCATGGGAGTCGGCGCACCGGGAGGTTTATGGAGAATGATTGCCATTGTACTGGCGCTGGCAAACCTGAAGAACCTGCCGTTCGTATGGCATGTAC
>SATZ01000640.1:0-18429 GCA_004335205.1 Ascochyta viciae-villosae | reverse complement strand
TGTTTGGACAGGCTTAAATTCGAGAGGCCGGTGGTTAGGCTTGTGCTGGGTGGACTGGGGTTGGCGGACGCGAAGAGCGTGTCTAGGTCGCTGCGGTTGAGGGCGCAGAGTTTCATGTATCGTTCCGTTATGCGGTTTAGGAACGTTTCTTGCGTTTTGAAGTCGTTGAGTCTGTCCTGTCGTTAGATTATTCTTGGATCCTACTTAACACGGTATTACCTCGTCTCTCCTTTACTAGGCAGTCCGTACGATTCCAGCACGTCTTCGCGAACGGGCTTGAGCCTGTTCCACGCCCCTGATGCGCCGCGCCGGCTGCTGGGCCGGATGGGGTCAGACGACTTCATTTCTGTTTGTGTGATTGTTTTTGGTGTGGAGGTTGCTGTGTGAGGCTGATGTCGCGCCTCAGAAGATTCTGGGGTCAACCCATTTCAGCGGTGGAAGGTGCGACGCATGTTGTTGTTGATGCATGACAGAAGCTGGGATGCGGGGCCATCGTTCGGCGATAGTAGAAAAGGCAAGCGTAGCCGGATGGGCAAGTCTAACCGACGACGTCTGACGTCTTCAATTGGACTTCTTCTGCATGTCGTTGATTTGAACTATCACAAGTAAACCTCTTTATTAGCATATGCTGCCTCGGCGTTAAAGAAGTCGGGTGAGGTAGTGTAAGGATTACGGCTCGCGACAAAGACCTGATACGGCCTAGTTGGGGTAGTATACAGACGACATCGCATATCTTTTAGCGATTTGCAGGTCGCGAGACCATCAACAACCCAACAATTTCGAACTTCCATAACAACCCGAGCTCCTGGACGGAACCTTTGATCCAAGTACTCAACATCAACATGGCGACCACCAAGTCCCCAGCCTCCAAAGCCAACGAACCCACAAAAGAGCTAGAAACCAAGATGGAGCAGAAAACCAACAAGGCAAAACAAAACTTAACCCACCTCTGGCACGAACTCCCCCCCTGGCAACAAGACAACCACTACATCACCTCCGGCTACCGCCCCGCATCAAACTCGTACCTAAAATCCATCCACTCCCTCTCCTACATCCACAACGAAACCGTAAACATCTACACGCACCTCCTAGCCGCCCTTCTCTTCCTCGCCACCTCCTACCTCCTCTACAGCGAACTGAAACCCCGCTACGACACCGCCTCGAAAGAGGATGTCTATGTGTTTGCGTGTTTCTTTGCCGGCGCGGTCGCGTGTCTGGGGATGAGTGGGGCGTATCATACGATTCAGAATCATTCGCATGTTGTGGCGGTGTGGGGGAATAAGTTGGATTACCTGGGGATTGTGGGGTTGATTTGGGGGAGTTTTGTTCCGGTTCTGTATTATGCGTTCCTGGCTGAGCCGGGCCTGATGAGGACTTATTGGACGATGGTGAGTTGCTTTTCTTTCTTCTCAACACTCCAAGTAGATACCATCGCCATTCATTTCGTGCAAATTCTTTATATGAGACTGGTGTTGGTACGGTAGCTCGGTCAGGTTATCTGGCCTGCTGCATAACATCTAGCGAGCACCTAGATATTCTGGCGATTAAGACGCGGCGGGAATCTAGACAATGTTGCGTGGTGTACTAATGATGGCAGATCACAACCCTAGCCGCGGGCACTTCCATCGCCTGCATACACCCCCAATTCCGTACCCCCGCGCTCCGCCCCGTTCGAGCCCTGATGTTCGTACTGATGGGCCTGTCCGCCGTCTTTCCCGTCCTGCACGGCATCAAACTCTATGGAGTCAATCATCTACAGCGCTCCATCGGACTCAACTGGGTCGTGCTGCAGGGCGTGCTGTACATTGCTGGCGCGGGCCTGTATGCGGCGAGGATACCGGAGAAGTGGGCGCCTGGCCGGTTTGATATCTGGGGGAGCAGTCATCAGATTTTTCATGTGTTGGTCGTGCTGGCTGCCGCGAGCCATTTGGTGGGGTTGGTGCGGGCGTTTGATTATGCGCATAGTTCGAGGGCGGCTGTGGATAAGGTGCTGGGGTTGTAATCTTGATGTCTTGCACAGAAGTCCGAGCATGAAAAGTCGATTATCTAGACTCAGATCTGGTAAGTTTAATACTATACTCGAATGCATCGCCCAGCCATTGACGTTGAGGTCACGTGCCGGGCATGCTTGGTGGGGCTTCAGCCTTGTCTGCACACACCTCTAGAACCATAGATTCCCACACCACACTCAACTACAGATACTAATTCTTCATTTGCAGCAGATGCGCCCATCCTCGCTACAAGCCGCTACAGGCCACAAGGGCTCATAACAGAGCCCAAGATGACTCCGTATTATTTCAGATTGGTGGCGCACATATCCAGTACAGCCATTGGATCCTACAGCCTCACAGCTCCGCGGCATGCATGTTGTTGGTGGCTGTGCAACACATGCCTTGCCAGCATATAACCCCGCTTCTTCAGCCTGATGGGCAACTGCCAACGCCCACGACTTTTTCTTTGCGAAGATGGAGGCTATTGCTGGTTTGAGCCTTGCGGCCAACATCCTGCAAGTTGTGGAGTTTACTGCGAATGTCCTATCTGCAGGACGCCAGATCAGCCAGGCAGGTTCCACGGTTCAGAATTCGGAGCTGGGTGTGGTCGTCACGGACTTCACTGCGCTCAACGATCGAGTCAAGATATGGGCACGTCCAGACCCGGCGGCGCTTGGTCCGCTGGCGGAAAGCGGTCAGGTCTGTATCATGAGATGAAAACCTCTACCTCTTCCATGGTACTAAGAGGCGCCTAGGCACTCGAGAATCTGGCCGTTGAGAGCGGAAAGATCGCAAAAGAGCTCATATCTTTGCTCGAATCTCTTCAAGCCAAACCTGAGGCTTCCAGGTACAAGAGCGCATCACAAGCCATCCGTACAGTCTGGAGCGCCGACAAGATTAACGGCCTTCGTAATCGGCTCCAAACGATTCGAGACGAATTGCAGTTTCGGATTTTGGTTTCCATCAGGGAAGATCAGATCCAGGGCGTCAACGAAGCTGGCCGCAAGGCTCTTCAGAGTGTACTGGACAGCAACAAGGCTCTTGATACAAAGATCACCGCCCAAACTACAGAGATAACAAGACGTCAAGAGACCGAGGGCCAATTAGCGGCACAGCGCCATGGCGAGGTCCTAGGTGCCATTTCACGGCAACGTATCACTACCGTTGTCTTGGAAGACGTTACTGAAACCATCAAGAGCGAACTGTTCTTCACCAGGAAAGATGACAGATTCGAAGATATTGCCGTTGCTCACCAACAGACTTTCCAGTGGGCATTGGAGGATACCACGCCAGCAGATTGGCCAAGCCTTGTTGAATGGCTTCGAGAAGGCAGCAGTGTATACTGGATTGCGGGGAAAGCTGGGTCTGGTAAATCGACGCTGATGAAGTACTTGCATCAGGATAAACGAATGGCAGAAGCACTGAAAAACTGGGCTGGCGAAAAACGTTTGATCATCTTGGACTTCTACTTTTGGAATTCCGGCGCAGGCATACAAAAGTCTCAAGAAGGCCTGTTTCGGTCGTTGCTCTGGCAAGTACTTGACCAAGATCCAACCTTTGGGTCACTGCTGTTTCCGGAACAGTATCTTCCTGGTGCAAGGTGGACCGAATTTCCTACATTCCATCAACTCCGCAGAGCGTTCGGTAGACTCACAAGGCAGCGGCACGACGCGACCAAGATTGCCATGATCATAGACGGGCTGGACGAGTTCGATGCGAACCGTGTCACCATGTCGGAGCTGGCGGAAATGTTTCTGGCCGCTACGAAGCAGGATAACATCAAAGCGTTGCTGTCGAGTAGGCCGCTTACGGCCTTTGAAGATGCTTTTTTGGATCAGCCAAAGCTCCGACTCCACCAGCTTACGCACAACGACATCACCAAGTATGTGCACGACCGACTTGCTAAGCATCCTCGGGTTGTTGGGCTTTCACCAAGCTCGAACGAAGACATGAGAGGTCTCATTGATGATACGGTCGCTTCTGCCGAGGGCGTATTCTTGTGGGTTAAACTTGTCGTCAACTCTCTGGTTGAGATGCTGCAAAATGGAGATACAGTCCAGGATCTTCAAAGAGAGCTTCGTTCCTTGCCATCTGATCTCGAAAGATTGTTTGAACACATGCTGGATAGTATACCGGCAGAGTATAAATCGCATGCGTCCCGAATCTTTCAACTTCTTCGGTTTCAGGTGCGCATGGAGCAGCGGATATATCTCATTTTCAGCTTGACTGCGTCAATGCTGCTGTATGCTGAACTAAGCGAGGCTGATGTACTTGGTGCCGAAATTATTACCTCATCACACCAAGAACTAGAAGAGATATATAGTGTCGCAAGTCGGCAGGTCAAAAGTCGTTCCGCCGGATTACTTGAACTTCGGCTTTACGGTACAGACCATGTGGATTCCGACTTTCTTAAAGAGAGGAAGGGATCGAAGGTGACATACTTGCACAGGTCCGTTGCAGACTACCTAGCGAAGGAAGACGTGTGGACAAGAGTTTTGGCTCAAAACACTGATACGACCTTCAGTGCATCAAGAACCTCGCTAAAATCACGGGTGATGTCAATCAAACGTAGCGATCTTAGTATCGGAACATGGGGTCTGGATAGCTTCGAATTGAATTTGCTCTGGGCCGTGGTTGAAAGTGCTCTAGAGGCATCTAGAAGCACCGAATCGACTACTGGTACATCGCCTGTGGCGCTGCTTGACGAACTCGATAGGGTTTTATCCACTCAATTCGACTCACAAAGGCACAATCTATCCCCGCTTCATGGCGACCCTGCATCTTGGAAGACATGGTACGATAGTAGAACACGTGCAGTTCAATCTGATCGTGACAACTTCTTAGCTCTTGCTACTATTCGTGGTCTCGATCTCTATGTGAAAGAGAAGATAAAGAGGAACGGAATTTGGAAAGAAGGGCGGCCGCTACTACAATATGCTCTCCTCGAAAATCCTGGGCTAAACAACTTCTTTTCGCACGAATTAGTCTGTGCCATACTTCAACAAGGTGTCAATCCGAATGAGGAGTTCAATGGTGAAAGCGCATGGAAACTTGCGCTCGATCGACGAAGATTCGGTCTTCGCCAGTGGATCAAAATACTCGAGACCCTTCTACTACACGGAGCTGACCCCGACGCTCCTACTCGGTTAACACCAAACGAAATTGAGCGTGGTTCTCAAGCCTATCTTTACAGTCCGCTGCATATTTTAACGGATTTTTTTGAGGATACAAGCCATTCCTACAAAGCATCTCCCTCCGAAGTCCGGATGGACCAGCCTGAGGAGTATCTCCGGCGTCACCTCAGATTGTGGATGAGTGCCCACGATGAAAAGCCCATTTCCTTTTGGGAAACAACCGGGTTCGAGTCAATCGTAAAGGATGAGGCAGCAAAGATGTACAGAGACTGGGCCGCGCTGAAGAAGCTTCTTCTGTCCAAAGGTGCGAAGGACATAACCTGGGTCTCAGACAATGGTGGCGGCTTGACAAAAGTCGGCAAACAGGAATCAAAGTTCAAGAGCATGGTCAGCAAGCCTCTCAAACGAATTGAGACGCATGTGCTGGGTATGAAGCAAAAGTTCAAGGGTTAGTTCGAAAGGTACTCCGAGTTTGAGCTGTAAGCATGATAGACTTGGAAACGCATCTGTCTAGTATTGGCCCTGAGCTCACTTCAATGTACTTTGTTTGTTTCAGAGAATTTGTTTTGGCAATGTCGGAATGTGACGCTGGATCGATTACCACTAAACTACTCGCGGCCAACATCGTTACAATCTCCCATGTCGAAGTCAAGAAGAAGGAGAATACAATTTAGCTCTCGCTCCAGAAGAATTGCGCAGTTTCATCGAATTTAGCAAGGGTAGCAGCATCGAGCATACAGGGCATGGGAAAAGACTTGAAGTTGATGGCAGGAACAACCAGGACGCGGGTTGCATATACAGGCTTATCACTGCTTTTCTGAGCTGGATCGATGTGTACATCAATAGACTCAGCTACATTACAGAATTAAACTACATATCACTCGTGCTTTGTCACGACTGCCTCTCTCAAAGCCTGGGAGGACAAACATCGGTACCATTCATCAACAGAAGTTCACAAGAGCTCTCGGAACCTAGTCGTCAGACAACTCGGATCACAATGCCCCTGAAATTCAGCAGGAGCCAAGATTCGACGATGATAACGAATCGCTGATAGCGAATAGGTAGAGATGAGCTTAAACCAACGGAGCGCGTTCTCAGAGTAGATACAGCAGGCTTTTCTAGAGCTGAATCCCATCGATCTTGATGATAAGATAGACAAAAGAGCAATTGAAGTACATGAAAGGTCGGAAAGGACTTGTTCAAAATAGCCGTTGATCCAGATTTATCGCGCCCAGAGCGAACGAGCCAATGATTTGACGTGAAAGTGGCCTGAAGACTCGAGCGTTGGTCCAATAAAGGACACCGGAAAATGAAGCAGTACTTGATGCATAAGACGGTGGGCTTCACATGCATGTTAATGAAGGCACAGGAATCTAGACATTGTTTCTGGACATGCTCCTGTGATGTGCGGGTTTGCTAAGGCTCTCATGCAGGCCTTTTTAAGTCTGAATTCTACAACAGTAGTACAGCCTGGTGCGAGGCGGATACATGCAGAAGCTTCTAGGAGACTCTCAACGAGGATTGTGGTTTGACGTGATTCGAACCCCGCTTTGCTCGCGTACGCGCCTGCATCCCTTGAGGTGAGGGTCTAAAATCGCTGGTTGGCTGGGTCTATGCAGCCTCGCCAGAACAACATGTTCACCGGTGAACACTTGCATGATGAGCTGCTATGAAGAAAAGCCACCTTTCATACATGTTCAAAGAGATTTTTTTCAGTCATCTCTGCTTCTTCTTTTTGGCCTTCCGAAGAGCGTTTTCACCAGTCCAACGAAACTATCCCGCACAAGAAATACAGCACATTAACCATGGAAGTCGTAGGTGCTACGGCAGCGGGAATAGCGCTCTGTGTTTATTTAACACAAGCGGGTACTGCCATCCATAAAGCTACTAAAAGAATCAAACACGCCAGGCAAGACATCGCAAAACTATCGGATGAGACTGTCCTCTTTGCTGGCTTGTGTGAAGAGTTCTTGCGCGCTTGCGAAGAGAATGCTGAGCTACGCACTCGTGCTGATTCGTTTATCGGTCCACTCAATACATGGATCACATCGACCAAGAATGAACTACGCAAGCTTCTGGCGGATATTAAAGCTTTGAGACTGGATCCTACAGACCCTCAGCCAATTCAAACCATTCTTATTGCCCATTTGAAATGGTTGTTCAGCAAAAGTACAGTTAAAAACCTCCGAGCCTCCATGGCGGTTGCACGAGAAACTGTCAGGGGGTTTAGCAATGTCATGTGCATCACCAGGCTGAATCAACAATTGCGGATGTTAAAAAACGCTTTGGCATGTCCTTCGAGTCAGAGAGAGATCGAAAAACAATTCGGCATGGCGATTACAAAGAAGATACAATCAGTGGAGCAGGCGATGTAAGTTCAAATTGGAGACCTATCTTCTCTGACTAAACTATCACAGTGAGATAAGGAAATCTCTAAGAGATACGGATAAGAGACTACTGAAAGGCGCTAGAAGGAATATGATGGAGCAACAGCACAAAAGCCAGTCTGCAGATCCGCCACCTGTCCCGACCGAACTTCTTGAGTTCACGATGTTACTTGATACTTATGCAGAAGAGATTCTGCCTTCATTCCGATCTAGACATCGACCCGACAACGTTCGATCAAGATCATCCAACACTATCTCAGAACATCCAGATCCTGTGCAACGAAAACCATTCAAGGCAAGCACAACCGGAAGCCATACCAACCCTTCCTCAAGCAACGTCTCCCCTGTTTCAAGCCACATTCCCATAATCGAGTCTAGTTCTGTATCCGATGTCTCTGAAGTTGCAGAGATCCCACAGGCTAGACTATGTCAAAAAAACGTGGCCATGCCCAGTTTGAGAGACACATCAATTGAGCGTCCCAGCATGAGAGCAAGAGAATATAGAAACGACCCGAATGGGAACATTCTTAGCCCTCCAAAGCTTGTGGACCGCAACGTGGCTGGAACACCGCGAAGGATTGTGCAGTTTGGTCGCCATACCATAACACTTGCACCTACACGCTTCACATTGAACGACAATTCTCTGGAAGTGAATGACTATACCATTGCGGAAGCCTTTTTCCGAGCAGTCATCAAGCACAGAGATAAGCTCAGCGAGCTAGACCACGTACTTGCGATGAGACACCGGATGGCTGATGATGCCAGATGGACTGGTATTCCGGATTGGGAGATCACCTCGAGGCAGATTAAGTGTCAGTCTAGTGGTCTTGAGCTCTGGGGACTGTAAGATCAAATTTCAGACTGTTTTCATCTAGAGACTCGTTTGGAGTCTAGGTGGCCACTTTGTCTTGAGGGAAGGAATTCACATTCTTCTTGACGTGTTCTAAACCTCGGTGGAGCTTTCGCAACATTTCTTTGCCATTATGTATATCCTGACGCGCTTTCTGCAATTCAATTTTCCAGCAATTTTCTTTTTGTGAATTTACTACCAAAGTTTATACACAAATTGTTACTAGTTGATTGGAACTGAGTCGAGAAAAAAAAAGAATGGTAATGACAGGCTATATACAAATTTAGGTGTTGCCAACTGAAGTATGGCGTACATTAATAAGTGTAGCAATCTTGTGGAAAGGTCACATGGACAGCGCAGTAAGCATGGATGACCTAGTCTCGTGGTTTTGTTCGAGAAAGAAGCTAAAGTATGATAAGGACTAGTGATTGTATCCTGTACAAAAGGATAATAAGACAGTTCTCTGTAAAGTGTCCATAGCATGGCCAATAAATATAGAGGATGAGTGGTTCTTAGAGTACAAAACAAACATTGCTTTCTATCTCGCATGTTGATCGGCATCTTTTGGTGATCTCTGCGTTGCAGGAAAGATGGCAATTTCTGAAGAAGGGAAAACCATGGATTAATTGATTGACAGATTATGTCCTTATATCGCATTGATAATCTGCAGTTGTATAATGGCCTGTGCAAGTACGCCAGCAAAAGAAACAACGAAGCTCCAGATTGTTGAACAGAAAAGAAACAGCGGCACACTAACTACCGCACGCACCGCACTAAAACTAGCGAGCCCCCAGATCCACACCCACGTAAGCGGCGTTAAGCGAGGATTCTTGAGGGTTGGCCATATAAACGTGAAAAGGCCGAGTAGTTGCATGACACTACCAGAAGGTGCTTGCCAAAAGTTTGAGTCCTGGACGCCGCCTATTACTGAATCGTCGTGTCTCCACGCAATTGCCGCTGGAATAATGGAGAGTAGAGAGACGGTCGGGACGATGAAGAATAGCGTAAAGCGTATGTTGTCTCCAGCTGGGTAGGCATCCACAGCACTATCAGGAACATCCACATTGACTGTTACGGGAGAAGCTACTGTCCTGCATGAGCTAGTCGATATTACAAGGATTCGGTGAATGTAGCTCACCACCAGTTTTTAAAGTCCAGCCGAATCAGAGACGGTTCTTGAGGTGATTTCCAGGATACTTCCGAGCAAGCTATAGAAAACAAAGAGTGATTGTTGAACTGTTGCATCTGCATTGTGAGTGTTTTGAGTAGTTTGGCGCTGAAATTGGACGATTGAGCTGCGACCCCGATGGAATTACGCAATCTGTGCAGGGTTCCAAGCAGGAACAGAAGTCAGTCTTCACTAAGTGTAGCATACTCTCCATATATGTCAGAAGATTTTTTAAACGACCGGATGTTACCCAAACGGAAAATCAAACACGTCAACTGGAGGCTCCGCATTTCCTTGGACATATCTCCACAATCTAGACTGGACAGCTGCCGGAAATCCTTCACAAAGGCCAATTGAATTTGGATCACGTCCGTGTAGAAACGAGAGACCTGGCAATTGTCCAAGAACTCTAGTGACTCTTCAACAGACATACTTTTGGCCAAAATCATGATTTTATCCCTAGCATGGATAGTGTATACTTCATCTTGAAGGCGGTCCGCAAGTCTTATGACCCCCTCGGGAAGACAACGCTTCATCCTATGCGCGTGATACGGATATCTGTGACTGTTTGAGAAGTATTTTGGTGTTGTGTTGCCAATATGAAAGGCAATAAGACCTAGCCATATTCTATAACATACAACTTCTTAGATATGAGTCAATTGTGTGCGCGCCCGCGGTGTAAAGAATGTAGCTGCATCAATTCTTAGTGATACTTATGGTCATCCAAGTAACTACTCATGCACGAACCTAAATAGTTTAGACCATCGGGTCGCCCTAATGTCTTCCGCTTGTGCATGTTGGATTCAGTGGTCAATGATGGTTCCATGGTAGGCGAGTTGTCGTCGCTACCAGTGAGCCTTCCTGTCTCCGACGTCATTTCGCGGTACGACACAGCTGGAAAAATAATTGAGTAGGTTCAATGGATAGAGAAGAAAGACAAGTAGGCTTTAGGCTGTGCTGAACATATAAGACAAGGCTGGGAGGCGCAGCCATGAAGGTGGTGCTTCAGCGCCTACGTGTAGGTAGCCAATCAGCGATGTTCAGCGGAGCGAGACAGCCTGATATCGGCAACCACCAGGCTGTAGGTTGACCAGAGATGTTTGAAAGGAGAAACCTAGGTCTTCCGACTTTCCGATGTAGTCGAAACAACTTTTTAGCCTTGCAAAGCACGCTAAATTCTTACTCTTGCTTCCATATCTGGCTCTATACCTCTCCCAAGTAAGTACCGCGCCATTGTTACTCCATGATACTTACAAACCTAAGCATTCCCAACCATGCTTGTGAAGATCCACCGGCCAAATACTTTAGCATGTTAATGCGCTCTTACTGTCTTGTTAGAGCCCATTCCGAATATCTAACAGATGGGTACGTATCGTTATTAGCTGAACCTAGAGCTGCTTCATGGCGTCATCATGTGGCTGATCTTAAGCCCCTTCGCTGTGATACTTTCAATCTTGATGATGAACCACGTGAGCACGCCGTTTCCAGTGCAGTGACGAATCAAACTCATACGCGATGAAAAAGATTTAGCAGGTCATCTAGCCTACAGCTGCTGCTGGCGCCACCTTCTTAGTGCTCATCAGAAATTCAGTAAGCGACTACATGCTCTGATTCCTATTGTATTAAATGCTTGCACAGATTGTTGAAGTAGCAAGCACGTGAGGGGTCTTCAAGGACCAAGATTTACCCAATCAAGTGCACCTTACAGCTGAGAGTAAATGACTAGTTTCGCACTGTTAACCCACCAAAGTTCCTTTCAGCTATAGAGTGCAGCATAACTTTTCTCTACTTTAAATCCATCTTGTGAGATTCTCAAACTACCAGGGTGTGTAGTTAGTGATTGTAGATAGGTAGCGCAACTCAACACCACTTAGCAAGCATCTGGAAAGTGTGCTTCCATGTCGTTACAATAGCCTCGTGGCTTGTTGGTCCGAATCCATGGTTTCGGCGGAGAAACGACCGACCCATCTTTGGAGGCTGATCAGAACTGATCTGGACCCATCAGATCTGATAAGCGGTCAAGCTCGGGGTAAACTCGACCGAAACGTCAATGCTGAACTTTCCTGCGCTTTCCGGACTGCGGTCTCGCCGGCTTGCTTGACTAAGGCTACGCACCCATTGAAACCTGACGATGTATGCGCACGATTGATGACAAAACTAGGTTTAGCGACGATTAAAAAGGTGTTGATGCGACTTGAGAGCGGTGTTTGATGTATGTACATGCAGTCGTCCTGAGACTTATCAGATCCTACACTCTCGGCTACTTCATGTCGGCAACCGCACAAGCGGGAGTTAGTCCGCCGACCCCGGAGTCGGCGTCATCGACCATGATCGTCGCAAGATGATAAAGTAACGATGGCGCCGCCGCCACAGACCATTGCGGCTCCCGCATCTTGTCTCCGCTGTCACCTAGATCACGGCTGAATAACCTTTTCCAAGATGTCGTACAACAAGAACATCACAGACCTGCATTGTCTCACAATCGAAGAGCTGCGCGTCCTTGCAGCGCAACGCATGGACAAGCAGACACGCGACTACTACAACGAAGGCGCCGACTCAGGCTCGACGCTCGCCGAGAACATCTCCGCCTACCAAAAGTACCGCATCCGACCCCGCGTGCTGCGCGATATTTCTGTCATCAACACCAGCATCGATGTCTTCGGCTCCAAATCCAGCATGCCCATTGGCGCAGCAAGCACAGCCATGCACTGCCTCGCACACCCCGACGGCGAGATTGCCACCGCACGAGCATGCAAGAATCAGAACGCCGTAATGGGACTAAGCAGTTTCGCGACCCAGACGCTTGAGGACGTGAAGGACGCGATTGGAGAGACTCCTATGGCGCTGCAACTGTATCTATTCGAGGAGCGAGATCACAGCGTAAAGTTGATCAAGCGCGCGAAAGCAAAGGGGTACAAAGCCGTGCTGTTGACGGTTGACACACCAGTCCTTGGACGCAGGAACATGGAGATTAGAAACCAGTTCACGCTGCCGAAGCACCTCAAGATCGCGAATTTCGCGAATCGAGATGACGAGAACTCCGGTGACAGCAATACTGAGGTGCCGGCAAGTGAAGCTGGGTACCACGACGGTGAGAAGCGCGTTCTGCCCAAGGGGCCGATAAGATTCCACACTCACGCTGCCAATCCTACCTTGACATGGGAGAAGGATATCGAGTGGCTGAAAGAGCAATGCCATCCGGAAATGGAGGTTTGGGTCAAAGGTATTGCGACAGGTGAGGATGCGCTGCTTGCAGCACACCACGGTGTCGACGGCATTATTGTGTCGAACCACGGAGGTCGCCAGCTAAATGGCGCGCTGGCGACGATTGATGCACTGCCTGAAGTTGTGCAGGCCGTAAGAAGTCAAAAGAAGAAGATCCCCGTCCATGTTGATGGCGGTATTCGACACGGCACCGATGTCTTCAAAGCGTTGGCGCTTGGTGCAGATTTTGTATGGATTGGCAGGCCGATTCTGTGGGGGTTAGCATACAAGGGGCAGGAGGGTGTTGAGCTTGCACTGCAGCTTATTCGTGACGAGTTCAAGCTGTGCATGGGTCTTGCTGGCGTGACCAGTGTCAAAGACATTGGCCCGGAGTATCTCGTCAAGATTGACAAGAGCGGCTTTGTAGCTCGACTGTAAACGCAATCGGCACTGTATCTTGTATCTGTTCTACACCAGCGTTCAAATTTAGAGATAACATACGACCAGATTTGGTAACGGTATCGACGAGAGGCTAGCCATGAGCCTACGCCGTAATAACTGTAATGTTGCAGCAGCAATGAGAGCTTCAGAAACCTTTCCTCGTCAGTAACCTCAGACGCTTTTGACTTAAGGCATTTGAAGATATAACGGCTTGGGGCATATAACAATTCAGTGTTCCTCTCTACGTCATACTGCCGTCAATTGATCTTCCCAGCCACCCCAATGAGATTGCCATAATTCAGCGTACTCTTGGTAGCCGCAAAATGTGCCGCCAAAGGTGAAACGGTAAGTATGATAGAAGACTGTCCTTTCTTTGTTGCCGTGAAGTGGCTGCGTAAGATCATTGTTAATGGAGAGGAGTGAAACGGTATGCGCGCTTGACCAGAAGCTCTAGCACGTATGACCTCTTTCAACGTGAAAAGATCTGTGTTGATCTGCCGTCCCTGTTGTCGTTCTTGAGGCGTCTGTTTCAATCCATTCAAACCGGCTGCATCTGTTTGGTCAAAGTATTCGGATCCTGCAAGATCTACGAAGACGAATTTGCCGCCAAGGCAGCGATGCGTGGTGTTCTTGAATTGCGCGCAAACTGTGTCTTCCGCCAGTATCAGCCGAGCTTCATATTCCTTCTTCTTGTTCTCTGCCTCGTCGATCCGTGCTTGGTTCAGTGGGCACTCGGGGTTTGGTATATACTGGCCGTCGTCCTTACGGATCAACGACTTCATCTGCTCTTCCAGATACACGTCTGTAGCCTATTTCCCAACTGGTACCAATTCCAATTCTCGCTCGATGACGGTGTTTCTTGACTCCAGCAGTGCTTCGTTCACAACCTCGAGTTTGATGAAGGCATGTGTGCGAGAGCTCTCATTGTGTACTGATGACGAGCCAGTCTCCCTCATTTTGAGCCCAGCCAGCACTGCTTGCTGGAGCTCGTCAAAGGACCGAAATGGCTCAGCAACGATTGGACGCACTCGAACTTTTCCTAGGACATCGAACAGCTAGCGCTATCCCGAAACTCATTAGCGTCACTAGCATTGTAAAAACAGACTGTATTCGGAAGGTTTTTGAGTATTATCGAGTTTCAAGCACGGAGTGCAATATATTTTACAGTTCATGAGCTGACATTCCCACGAATCTTGTGAGGAATTATTGCATATTGTTCAGTCGTCTGCGTCTTGCTTCGAGATCACGATGAAGACAAACATTAGATGTACCGAAACAGGATTGAAGATTGTAGTTTGAAAGTTGATTGCAATATGACAGCAGCTAATACAAATTTCTCAAATAGATGCAGTAGATATCTGTTGTAGTGTCAGACTTCAGAAGTTTATCAGAAATGTTCTATTCTTGTCTGGCCAAGCATGCAACTCAGGTCACTTCCTTGGTCAGGTCGGTGAAGCATCTTACTAAGCCCTCCCGGCCTTGCAATCCCTGTCTTTAGCAGAGACTGACCGATAATTGTAATAGTCCTATAGAGTTTATTGGGAAATAATGAATTACGCTGAGATAGTGTAAAGTGCGGCAGTGCCAGGGTATTAAGTACCGTCAGGGCTCTTTTCGACATGACCAACTGAGATTTGGCTATCCTAAGTTGTTTGGAAGAGCTAACTTCTGTTTCAACGCACATCGTCGCCCTTTTCGCGAGATCTTCATTTGTGTGTATACACAACAGTGCAAAAGAGGAAACGCTGGCGCAAAAGATTGACCCCGAAAAAAGAACGGGTCTAATTGTTTAAAAGGCTAGGTTTTCATGAACAGATCTTGAGCGTCAACGCTTTGATTACGTGGCACCGCATCACTATGCGACCATTCATTGAATATCTAGCGCTGTTCCAGTGACCGGCTCAACCATTTGTCAATCACTGCTGATAGATTGTGAAGCACACGAAAGCGATCCGTATAGTGGGTACGGCGAACGGCGAGACGTTATCGATATCGAGAGTAATGGAGTCCAAGGCCCCTCTCTCCACTTGACTTGCTTCTGAGATGTTGTAAATTCTCTCCAGTCTTATCCTCGATGTTGAATGGTAAGGAGAACTTGAAAGCAGTTCGACTCTGGAGCCATGTGCACCTCGAAGAATCCGTGTGGCGTACGTGCTTCATTGGAATTCCCTTGGTTCATCCATGATTTCATGAATTTACCATCGCATACAGGTATCGATATCGATGTTCCATGGGATAGCTTCCAAGCTCGTCTTCAACCTGAGACCAAGCTACATGAATTTCAGGCTCAAGCCAGGGATATGTTACCGCCTGACAATATCCGATTCGTTGTTCCACGAATTAATTGTAACCACCACGACCTCCACCTCCACGTCTTTGTCTGGTCTTTACACACGGATGAACCTCTGTGACGCTAGTAATATTGCTGCTTAGGTTTTGAGAGTCTGTTATGGCTCTGGAGACATCGGACTCCACGATATTGGCTGGAACTGTTGGCATAATCTCGGAAACAGGACGCATGACTGCTATCTTCTGGTGTTTAGTGCGACTTGGTGCAGCTACTTGTATATGTGGCTTCCATTGTCTAAAAGTAACAGTGTTTTTCCTTTTGCAGACGCTGTCACTGAATTGGGCCAGTCGAGCCAGTCGAGCGATGTCTACCAGTATAACAAGGGACAGGGATATCTTTGCTCTGTCTCCTTTCAGTAGTCGAACTGAGCATGTACTGCTACCACGACTTGTCTTTAGAAAATTTCCCCATCGCTCGCGGTATCCAGACCACGGAATGGATCCATTGGTATCTACATCGACCACCAGAGTCCCATGGTATGCAGGGCAGATCATGCTCATGTCTACAAGAAACTGGTCTCTATGGGTATCGCGTTCATTAGTGGAGATATGCGGTATGTCAATTTCAGCGAAAGGCAAGGCCGAGCCCAACGAAAATGGGGAGTCATCTCTTATCCCAAGGACCTTGGTCACGGTTCTGACGGAGCACAAACAGAGTGAGTGGTGGCAGCTCCTGAGGATCTGACCCGCAAATTCGTCGCTAGGAATTCCGTAATCAACAAGGATGTCTGAACCCGGTACACATAGAGCAGGAAGTGGATAAACGCAGTCTCTGGATCTTTCGCATTCCTTGAATCAAAATTTGTGCAGGAGCTGTATGAGGCTTTTGCTACGTAGGGAGTGGCTTTTGGAAGAGTTGAGAGCTGATAGCCGCGACGGATTGATGTCGTCGTCGCGCGATATACGATTGAAGAATGGCAGCAGTTCCATGTCGAGCTCTTTGTCCCCTGCAACCAGAGTAACACGAGAAGCCAGAGCAATTTCTTGGGTAATCCCTGCACAATCCCAGTATGGTGAGCTCCAAAATGCGTAGAACCAGCTTCCCGATGTCGTTGGATCAGCGAGAAACTCTGCAATCTTTGCATCTGCGCCCGGCCATGCTAGTACTGATTGAGCTTTGGAGTAGATTAGACCCATTTGTTGCACTTGGTGATTGCTTTCCGCAACGCTGAGTTGATTGATGCAAAGAGCGTCAATCCAGTACCATTTGGATGGATCCTTTGCTGCTGCGTACCTTTGTTGCTGCGTACAGGAGGAAGTCCATCAAATTCTGGCCAACACGTAAAACGCAACCATCGACGAAGAGACGACCTTTCTTGTTTTTCGGGCCCCACACATACGAAAGACCTGTGTAAGTAGCATCTACATCAGTATGGCAGAATTGAAATTGGAGATTATCCTTGTCAGATGTCCTCGGTAAGATGGAAACAGGCCGAATCGATTGTGCACTCCGATCAAGAGGAGTGTATTTAAAGAAGACTTCAGATTCTGGTCCTCCCATAAGTTCTTTCGAGGTTTTGTGTCCCATGGGCTTTAGTTCCCCCGATATCTGCTTGTTTGGCGACCGTCCTTCCGAATCGTCTTGCTCGGCACCGTTCTCGACAGATATTGGTGTTGGAACCTGGTGTTCTGCCAAATTTCTCGTGGAAAAACCAGAGTGATATCCAGTCGTTCACAACAGGATCCAAGAGGCCCACAACGATAGTTGGACGAAAAAGGAAGGTAAGATCGAATGAGTTGACATTCTTTCTGGTCTTTGTCCAATTGCCGCGTTTCTCGTTCGTTGTACAGATGCCTGAGGCGGCAACAGACTCGTCGTACAGTCAACTTTGATACGTTTGTTTGGCCAGGCGTATGTCGCGCACCAACTGTTCGGCCAGGTGGGTGAATCATCACGCGATTCGTTTTCTGCCTTGCGCTTCATGGGAAAAAGCGAGCCGATCTAAAAAAAAGAGAAAAGAGCAGGAAAGTAGTTAGTAACGATAGAAAACAATGGCAACCAGTTGAAATGACGATATGCTTTCTAGTGTAGAGCGGGGCAGTGCAAGGTCTGTGGTGAGACCCTGCCCGATCATCTTTGTGAGGCTGTGTCTCTTATAATGCGCATGGTTATCTAGGCTGAAGGCAGTTGCTAGTAACCTAACCGCAGCTTCGACTGATTCTATTGACTCCTCAATGTAAGGAAATGAACTTGCAAGATACTAACTCGTAGCGGGTTCAGTAAGTTTGGGGAACAACAAATCGAAGCGGTGACTCGTATAGCGATTTCTAGCCCTACGATATTACCCAAGAATTCTCCATAAATTCAATATCGCACTGCGGCGCATTCACTCCTGCTTGTTCCTGGAGCTGCATCTAAACACTGGCTCAGTAATGACTGCAGCCAGGAATAAATCGTCCAGCGGCCGAGGTAAGGCCACGTCTCTTTGGTGTTACCAGTGTAGGATGCATACGAATTCTGTAGGAAGTTTGCAGTGGAGTGGCGAAAGTCAAAATAGTTGTCGATGTTGAGAGATAATGCTGTACGAAGAAGCTTGAGTTTTTCGCCAATCATTCAGGAATAACAAAAACACTATAGCTAATCTTCTAAACACAAAGCACTACAGTAAGCAGGTCAGGTTTTTTTAACCCGCACAAATCAGATTTTTTTCCCAGATTTTAGATAGGCTTATACACAAAAAATGTGGGTAAAAAATATACTAAATATATAGGTATTTAAAACACGCAACGTGTTTACTGCTTTATTATTAGCTAATCTATCTGCTTACGCTAAGCTCTAAGACCCCCCTACTCTCTCTCTCTTCCCTACTCTCTCTCTCTTCCCTACTCTCTCTCTCTACATCCTGACATCTGCGGCTCTAAGCACTTACCCCTCTTTTCTTCTTCTTCTCCTCTTCCTTTCTTT
>SATZ01000639.1:0-18448 GCA_004335205.1 Ascochyta viciae-villosae | reverse complement strand
CCCCCCCCCCCCCCCCCCCCCCCCCCCCCCCCCCCCCCCCCCCCCCCCCCCCCCCCCCCCCCCCCCCCCCCCCCCCCCCCCCCCCCCCCCCCCCCCCCTATCAGGTGTTTATCGCATATTACTGGAGCGCTGTTTCGCTTGATTTTCATCATCATTCCTCCAGTCATGGGATGGTTGGTTAGTTGGTTGGTCGGTTAGCTGATTGTGGTGCGGTGTTTTGGTGTTTCTTTCCCACGCTATCGAGGGTGCCAGTCTTTCGCTTTTGCTGAGCTGACAGTTTTTCTCGCACATGGATATGGATGGGGAGGGGAGGTTTGGTTGCTTGCTTATCTGCATTCTTGGTGTTTGTGTTGGACTCGGGTAGAGGTTTGTTTGTTGTGGTTGTTATTGATTTGGAGGGGAGACGGGAGGTGTATAGTGCATGTAGTGAATGTGCATAGCTTATTGTTCACGCTCTGTTGTGCATGTTTGCAAGGACAAGACGATGAAGAATGTACTGAGTCTGTTCATTGCCTTCACTCAGCTTGAATGTAAATCTGCGGGGTATACACCAAACGCTTAAAAAGAAACAGCAATGAACGAGCTTTACGACCAAACACTGCATTCTTGTCTGGCTCACCTCCCGCCAACAACCCACTCCTCATCGCGATCCCGACTCGTATCCCGACTCGTCTTCACAGTGACCCTGTCTCCCGACTCCCTCGTCAACTCCTCAAACTCAATATCCATCTCCACAACCCTCGTAATCCTCCCACTCTTCTCAACACTACGACCATAGCTACCAATCGTCCTTACCTGTCTACCTCCTCCACTGGCCACATACCCTTCCTCACCCGTCCTCGCCTTGGAAATGGGGCTCTGCGTCCACAAGCCTCGAATCTTCAGCCCCATCTGTGTGCGTAGTAGGTGCTTGATAAAGGCGGGCAGCACGGGTAAACAGGCAGCCAGGAAACCAAATGTCAGTTCGGGCTCAATCCATTTCCCCATGACCGCCGCGCGGTACGTCTGGTCTGTTGAGTAGTACAGTTTCACGGCGTAGTAGAGGCGGATGGACGAAGCGGCGCAGGCACTGGGTAAGTGTTCGTAAGCATCAAGTAACACACTGCCGTGTACAATATCGGTGGGGACTCACAGGCCGCCGAATAGGAAAACAGCGCTTAATCCCCATTTTCGCTTCTTGCTCAGCTCGAGCCGCCAGATGATGGGTTGTGGGAGCGTTACGATGATCAGGTCGCTGGCTGTGTTGATCGATGCTGAGATTATGTGCACGACTAGTTTGTCCTTGACGCAGGTTCCGAGCACTAGAGGGTTCCAGGCATGTGCCAGCGGTCGGCAAGCGAGGAATTGGAAGAGGATGAGTGAGATGTAGTATATGACGTTCAGGACCAGGAAACTGTCGATTGTCCAGAGGACAAAGGGTCGAGCGTGGAGCGAGCGATTGTGAGGCATGAAGATGCGCCGTATCTGTAGAATGAGGGAGACTTTGAGAGGGATGATGACTAGAGAGTATACAGCAACGGATATGTAAAAGAGCTAGGTCATGTCAGTGTCCATGTTTTGAAGTTTTCCAGACTGGGTGAAGCAGAGATTTGAAGACATACTCGCGCATGTTCGATCGCCTTCCGAACTGTGAGATCCCACTGATGTACACCCAGTGGCAGAGCCTCGAACATGAAGACAATTACATGCAAGCCGACAAAGCATATCCATGCTACTATCAACCAATCTGAATTGATATCGTCAGCATGCCGTTTCGCTCTACACTGTTAAACCCCTTTCCTACTTGTCTTCTTAGGTACTTACAATCCTCAGCCAACATCTTCTTGACCACACCCAGCTTTGTATACACTCGAATACCCACTACCACCGTCGTAACCGTGAGCTGCAAGACCGCCAGTCCCGGCTGACTCAAATTATGCGGATGATCGAAGTGAGGCACGACACCATCTGGCGGCGGAAGAGCCGGCGCGTCCAAAACCGCATTGATCTGGGCTCGGTCCATAATGGCATGAACAAATGTTCGCTTCCCGTTGCCCAAGACCAGAGGCACGGTAGTGATAAAGTCAGACTCGACGATGATAAAAGCAAAGAAAGAAGAAATGTCAAACCCGCAGGTGAGACGCAAGGTGTCACCTTGTACTATCCATACTGGTAAGCTAATCTATATACTTCCCGCGCTCATGTCATTCCCGCGCACTCCGCCGCGTTACTAGTACTTAGATTAAGCTCGGCCATATACTTAAGATCATATAGTGTTCGGCCATCTATAGTGGTACTCGTGAGACAATCTTCCCCGCACACTAAACAGCCAAACCCTTACCAAAAGCACAGAAGCACCATCTGCTTCGCTACTTTCTAGCTTATACTACACGACGCCAACAAAACTCTAGGGTCTAATAAAACACCACTTTGTAGAAATAGTTTTTGTCTACAAACCTGCCTTTTTAGAATTTTCTTGTAGGTTGTCAACTTGTCGTTGTTGATTGTCTAGAGGAGATAATCTGTCGTGTGCGGGCTTTTCTGTCACACGCACGATGTGAGTGGTCAGCCACCCGACCTAACCCAAACCTCACTATTTGGAGTCGTTATTTCTCAACAACAACGTTTAATGGTTGTCACTCTATATACATAAACTAAAGTGTAAGTGCTGCGGCTGCTTTTCAAGACCTTTTTTCTTTCTTTTTCTTTTTTTTTTTTTGCTGCCTTACCCTCCTGTTTATTAGCTCGCTAGTTACTTAAGATAGAAGTCATACTAGCTCTAGGTTGTATAAGCATTGGCTAGTAGCCTTTTATCTAGCTTATTATAATAGCTTTAAAAACAGAGGTACGCGTTGTGGTGAGGTGCGCAGGAACTATACGTGCGCGGAATGTATATAGAGTAGCTCAATGACAGGCAGTTTGCAGCAAAAAAGCATCATCGAGTTGACTTTCCAGAACGCCAGTCAGCCCTGCCGGATCATGTCATTAAACGTACGTTCGGTACTCGCTACGCCATGGCTGCCACTTTCGTTCCCGCCAGTCGATTCTCTTGGCTACTTGCAGCCCTGGAAGGTCGCCACGGTATGGATTTTACCTGCACAAGGCCAGAAATGGGTGAGAGAAGAGGCTTTTTAGCTGATAAGGGAAACAACTGGCGGTTAGCCACATTATGCGGGGGTGTGGAGGTATGTGGAGATTGTGAGACAGCGCCTCAGTTCCGCGTTTAGTGGCTGGCAAGATGATTATGTTGCTTCTCAGTGTGAGAGTGAGCATCGCTGCAACTCTTTCGGTAATGCCTCGGATGGTGGATGCCCCTGCAATCATCATCTCAATGTTTGGCCATACCTATCTTAACTTTGACCGTGGCCCACGAATGCGTACGTTCGCACTCGGACCAGTGACCAAGGCACAGTGAGTGCCTGAGGCTAATGAAAACCATGAAGTTGCTCAAGAATGGTGGGGCGGCCTCACTGTGTTTCGTAAACTGCCAATCGTACATTTTCTATCTGTCCTTCGGATCAAGTATATCGAGGTAGTAGGTAGATACTAACATCAATTCCACCTTTACAGTGTGAAACAAGGAAAAACTTGTAAGAGTAGAGCGGACCCAGCAAGACCACACCAACACTCCGCGCTGAGTAATACTACCCCAAGGGAATCAATCGAGAAACGGCTAAACCCTGAGCCAGCACTAACGCCAACTCGTGCACAGCTGTCTAGGCAGACACGATGGTCATCTATTTGGCAAAGTGCAAGTCGGAGCCGAGCCACTTCCTGGCCTGAACCTGGTCAACCGTAAGACCTGGCTTGCCATATGTAAGCGGCGCAAAGAAGAGGAAGCACCAGAGGGTCGCAGCCAGGATAACGCCAGCGGCGATCCAGCTTCCTAGCTGGCTCGCAGTGGCAACACGCTCACGAACAGGGCGAGAGCGAGTCCTGCGGTGGCCCTTCTCAGCAGGGGTTCCGGGGGTTTGAGGATCTTGGGGCTCGATGCAGAAGATGAACTCAACCAGAGCGCCCGTAACTAGACAAGATGCGAGGTGAGCAGGAAGATAGTGGTGCAGGAACAGCTGACGACCCATGATGTAGAATGGGATGTAGTGAGCGGCCCAAGTAAGGAAAAAGAATCCGGTCGAGTTGTAGAGACGAGAGCGGGTGCGGTCGTCGAGAGCATCCATGCCACGGCGCAGAGCCAACTGGTCAGCGCCAATGATACCAGCGAAGACTGCGAGAAGAGAAGACGCGAGCCACCAACCGACTGGGTTACCAAGGAAATAGATCTGTTCGCGAGTGTCGTTGTGTGTCCAGAAAGAGACACCGCGAAGAAGGAAAGGCCAAGAGATAGGCTGAGAAGCGTACGGGTGGGAGCTAGTCAAGGCGTTGTTGTGATAAAACATGGCGCGCTGAAGCTCAATCCATTTTCGGAGGAAGCTGAGATGCTTGACTTGCTTGACCTCCTTCTTGTTGCGCTCGTCTTCCGCAGGCAAGGAAGGGATGTCGTCTACATACCAGACGTTGCTGGACTGTTGGACGTTCTTGTTGCCGTTGATTTCGGCCTGCTTGTAGGCCCACTCAGGCAAAGGCTTGGTGTGAGTCCACATAGCAACCTTGGTAGGCACATGAATGAGCTTGAAGTGAGTGGACATGGTCTTGAAGTCACCCTTGCCCTTCTCGACCTTGATCTCGAATAGGGTGTCGTTGAAGCGTGTCCCAGCCGCCTCATCTTTGGCAACAGTGGTGAACTCCTGGTTGGTGGGGTAGTAAGGAGATGCGACATCGTGTGTAAGAAGGACGGTGTCGGTAATAACGTGGCGCAGACGAACAACATCGCCAATCTTGACGCGCTGGCCAACCTCACTTGGGAGCGTCTTCACGGGGAGTACCTGCCAGTGGTTGTTGGTGTCGTTGTGAGGGTATCCGGTGACTTGTTGCCCCTGGGAAGAAACACGACCATCGTCGTAGCGGAGCGGGTATTTGTCTGTGTGGCTGTGGAGGTAGACCTTTGTCTCCTTGTGGCGCATGGTGATTGAGTCGTAGTAGTTGATACCGACGGACTGAAGAGTCATTACGTTGTCGCTCAGAGTCTCTTGGAACTCGGGAGTCATGAAGTCGTCACCAGGGCCAGATTTGTTGAGAATGGTGAAGTGGACCTGGAACCAGAACAGGTAGAGGAAGAAAGGAACGACGACAAGACCTATGACGCGAGCAGCAAAGTGCTTGCCAAACTCGGGAAGTGACAATGCGCCCTGGCGACGGTTGACATCCATCAGGTCCCACAAGTCGAACAGGACAGGGACACCAATTGAGAAGAAGGTGAAGACACCGACGTACTTGATGGAAATGACACAGCTCAGGCTGATGCCCGTCAACAGCAGCCACTTCCACCACTTGCGGCTGAAAGGGTCGTGTCGCAGCTTGTAGAAACGAATGTATGCGAGGACCGAAAGAGCCATGAAGAAGATGAGGGATGCATCAAGCAGAATCAGGCGTGTCTGGCCAATGTGGGCGTTGTCGAGGAGCATGAGACCAGCAGCAGTGACACACGCGGGCAGGGAGTATCCAGACTCCCACATGATGAGGAAGACAGTGGGAACGGTGAGAGCGCCGAGCGAGGCGGGCATAGCACGGTATGCGACATAGGGGACGTTGTTGGAGATGTACGAGTCGCCGATGTTCTCGAAGAGGAACTCGCCCTTGTAGCCGACGAGCCAGCCAGCGAAGGCAAACAGGAGCTTTCCAAGAGGAGGGTGAACGTCGAAGAAGTAGGTTCGTTGCAGGTAGTATGAAGCAAACTGAGGAATGCGTTAGCTTCGCGCGGGCCTGGTACAGCTGCCAATTGTTCCACATGTGCTGCGGCAATCGCATCCAGCTGACGTACCTTTCCGAAATGCACTTCATCGAAGACGACCTGGTCAGGGTGGGAGATGCCCCAGAAGCGTGTGACGAATGCAAGCGCCGTCATGATTGTGATGGCAAGCTTGTAGTCCCATTCTGCCTGCTTCTGTCGTGGCTTGTACGGCTTGGCCTTCTCGAGGAAATTGGCAGCCTTCTCAGACACGACGTCGGCGGACGGAGGGGTTGGTGCTGTGGAGCTCTTCTTGCTGTCTTTGGCAGCGCGCTGCCTCACGCCGGTGGGGGAAGACATGTTGTATCAATCTGAAGACAGTGTCAGCGTGGAGCGCCAAGTTGAGTCGCGGAAGCTGCAGAAGACTCACCCCTCGCAATAGCTTCAAGAAAAGATGAGTTGAAGAAAGGAAAATGAACTGAAGGCTGCAAAGTTGGAAAGCCAGATCGCCAGCTTTCGTGTACAGTAAGGAGATCCACGCGCTAACTCCACCTTCCGCTGGTAAGGTTCGCAGGCTATAATTGGCTCGCTACCGTCGAGGCCGCGTCTCCACCTCCCCCCTCGATGTCCCCCTGACGGATGAATGATGCAGCCATTTCTTTCCCGTCAGCACACATGCTTAAGCATTGTATACCATGATCATCTTACAAATAGCTCTTTGAGTATGCTGCATCAGGCTGCTATCTACGTCCATTTATGCATTTGATACTGAATTCGAGCATTTTGAAATACGTCCTTGTTTAGTCCTACAAACTGTTTCTAGCCTCGTCGCTCTCAACATGCACTGCCCTCGACCTCGTTCTTAACCTTCTCCTCGCTCATCATGATCTGTACCCGCCTTTTCTCTCACTGACCCTTCTTCTCCTTCCGCGCCTCCAGCTTCTTTTGCTGAGGAATCCTATAGGTCGTCTCGTACCCATACAGTGCGCCCGCGCCAAAGACCATCGCAGCACCGACCTTCATAAGCCCACTCATCTGATTACCGAAAAGCCATATGCTCAGCAAGAAGCTGACCAATTTTCTGATGTTCAACACTATCGTAACAGTGACCGCGGATGTATTGGCGCTCAAGATATTGACACCGGTGATGCAGAGGAGCTGCGTGATTGCATTGGCGGTGAGGTAGATGACGTGTTGGGATGTCGACGCAAGGAGCTTGTTCAGGGTTGGTGGTAGAGTCGCGGCAACGCTGGGTGGGACCTGGAAAGAGTGCGAGGACTGGAGGCGTGTGAATTGCGCACTGAGAACTGGTGCGAAACCGGCAAACATAGGGATGGACAGAAGATGGGAGTAGAACAAATTCGCCTTCCAGTCTTTGCCATGATCACGGTAGATGTCCTCGACATAAGCGCCCATGTATGCAGAAAGCAGCTGGGCAACAAGGAGCACGAGCAGTCCAGCTTCAAAAGAGGCCTTTGTCGGATCCACCTTGGCAGTATTCGTCTTACCCTAGCCGTTGTTAGTATTCTTGTAGTGAGTGAGCGCAGAACGCGTACCTTCGAGGATGCATCAGCCCAAGCAGACACCATAACGCCGCAAGTCAAGATGGCAACAGAGAAGATCTGCAGAGGGGTGTATTTCTTCCCGCGTAGATAGCCTGCTGCCATCGTGGTCACACTTCCAAAGCTTCTAAGAATGATGTGAACAGGGACGGAAATGTTGAATGCGAATGCCCAGTTGTTCATCATGTTGACCGTAAAGAAAAGCGCTGCACTTATGCACCACTTGCGGAATGGTACCGGTGATGACCGCATGTAGTAACGGCCATTGGGGTCGAACTGGTAGTGTAATGTTGATAAACACGTGAAGACAAACTGAAAGAGTGTGATCAAAAGGCCGCTGTCAGGTTCTTGTCTTTTGCTGTGTTAGCGTAGATTCGGAACGACAACGTCGTGGAGACTTTACTTGACAATGGCTTCTAGACAGTACACCTACGAAATTTCAGTCCAGTTATTCCATAGAACAAATGTTCTTACATTGGCACAACACCCTCCGAAGATGAGCGAGAAGCTGCTGATGATGGGTGCAAGGGCAGCCATGACGACACGAGTAGTGTCTTCGATAATAGTCGATGGAGTCGCGTGTCTTTCCAATTGCAGCTGCAGTTAGGTCGAGACTCCAAAGGGATATCTGCAAAGATCAGCCTTGAGAATGGCAACTTCGCTCGTCAACTGCTTCTCCATGCAAAGAGACCCAGCTTACGAAGACACTGAGCCCTGCTACGTGAAGAGAGGAGACATCGCACGGCGTTTGAGTTATGTACTGACAAGAAATAATAGTTCAATGTAGGGGTGTAGTGTCAACGCGATGCCATGGTTCCTGGTATGAAAGGGCGTTGAAATGAAGTCGACCTGTTGGCCAACGTGGAAGTTTGGCTTGAGCCTCACCGCGGGCGCTAGTTCGCACCCTCCCGCAAACCTGGGCACACCCCCGTCGTAGGGCTGAGATTTGGGCACGTGGGCATTACTTTCGGTATACAGGCGGGGACATGCAATGCTGATCATACGAATGTTGGCCAGTGTTAATTTAGAGCCTTTCACAAATTTCCCTGTTGCCCAGAAGTGCGGCTACGGTTTCGCTCTTTGTAACCATTGAAAACATCACGTTGCTACTACTACAAAAGCGTGATTTAGTTCTTTTGTTGTTCACCACTGGTCAATTATCGTGGTGTTCCAATCTAATGCAGCCATCTCATGCCTTCGAATTGCGCGTCATGTCGTCAATCGTTTGTTCTTCCGCGCCAAGTCACTATGCGTGCCCAGTTCTACCTTCCGTGCGCCTTTGCATTGGTCACCGTGGATGATGGAGGAAGAAATAAGAAGTAATAGATCGTCAAGGGAGAGGCAAGTAACATCCTCCTGTTTGGCAAGGGCCCCTGCAGGATCAATCGCGCCGTAAATCTGAGGCCCTTACAACGCTGAGAAGACGAAGAGCTGGATTATGTTAGCACGTGTAGGAAAAGGGCAAAGGGTGAGCTCACGTTGTTTGTCGCTGCGATAGCAATGCTGTCTTCGAACGGATGCCAGCTCATGTGCAGGATCTTCTTGTTGAAGTCGATTTGGTCGGCATCCGTCTCCTTCCTCATGCGCTGTCCTTGCCCACCTGCACCGGCTGCAGGGCTGCCAGCTCTTGAACCGCCCTTCTTGCCGCCAGTTGGGCTTGTCGACGAGTTCATTGGTGTGGGAATGCCGACCTTCTTAGCCTTGAAAGCCGATTTGTCAGCCTGCAGAACCACCTCGGTATCCTTTTCAGGGTCCGACGGGTAGATCATGAAGTTGTTGTTGTAGCTGCCGGTCATGACGTTCTTGGCGTCGCCAGAGAACACAACCTCGAACTTGTCGAAGATGCTGTCGTTCTCATATGTGTCACACAGCCTGGGTCGCAGGTGCTCGTGGATAGGGATGGTCTTTACGGGAGTTCGCTCCATGTTTACGTCCCAAATCTTTACGGTAAGGTAGTCGCGTGAGAGGATATAACGGCCGTCGTGTGAGAATCGCACATCGGATATCGAGGAGATGATCTCAGAGAAGAAAGAGCGAGAGGACGGGTCCTCTTCTTGCTCGAATTCTGCACACAGTCAGTCAAAAGAACTCCTTCCCAATCGTGCTTGGTTGACATACGCTTCGCGTGCTGATCGCACAAAGCACTCTCTCGCATATCCGCCAACTTGATCGTGCCCTTGGAGCTGGCGTACATAAACCAGTTGCAGCTGATGGGATGGAATTCTGCTGCGGTTATGACCTCTGTGAGCTCCTCCATGTTGGCGGGCTTGATGTCAACGATGTTAAAGCTCTGGTCCTGAATGTTCAGGTTCCAGAGGTTGATTCGCAGATCATCACTACTGATGAACGTCTCTCCATCGCTGTTGACTGATATGCTGTTGATGTGGTAGGCATGTGCGTTCGCATATGTCTTTCGCGGTACGGCGGCGACGACGGTATCGTGATGCGTGAGGCGAGGTAGTTTTAGATCGGTGGCAGTGCGGAAGTGTGCGTTTGGGTTCCTGACCGGACCGCCTCCACCAGCAACCCCACCACCGGGCGTCAGTTCGTGTGACAGGTTGTTTTCCGCCACCACTTTCAGCGACTTCTCAAAGACCTTCCAGAGCTTGATCGTCTTGTCGTTTGTGGAGAGGAGGTAATGCGACGCATTCTGGCGGCGACACCATTTGATCTTGTTGATCTTTTCTTCGATTTCGAGCGACTTGAGGTAGTCGAACTCGGGCTCGTGCGACTGGAACTCGGTGTGGAACTTGTATTCGCAGGTCTTCTTCTAATGGGGTGTCAGATACTGAGCTGTCGTTGTGGACTGACCATGCGATACGTACAGTCTCATTTCGCTCAAACAGGACTACACGACCACCCTTGTCACCTGTCGCCAGATAGTTGCCCGTCTGGTCGAACTCGACAGTGGAAATAATGTCCGCTGGTTCAGTGCGTCAGCGATTGCTATCTGAAGGCGTCGTGTCCGCATGTTGCGTTGGACGGTGGGGTGCCGGTGACGTACCTTCTGTTATGTCTTCAACATCGCCCTTGTCGCCGAAGCACCTAGCAAAGTCAGTATCGTGGTGCAAGCAGCCGGGACGCAATGCGACCGCGCAGAAGGGTTCAGGTGCAGGCTACGAGATGCTTTGCAGCGGAGTGTGACCGGGTGTCGACGTACTGTGTGAACTTCCACGTCGTGGGGCTGCCCTCTGCGGCTTCTACCATGATTCCAGTACCAAGGCTGTGGGACTCGGTAGAAGGCGATCAGGACTTGTTGTAATCCGAGGTGCAGGCAGTGCAAGTAGTGCGGGCAGTCGGCACAGAGACGGGCGAGGGGGTTGACGACGGGGGGTTGATGGCGCTGCCGGCGTTGGGACTGGGCAGCAGGTAATACGGGATGATGTAGGGCGGTGTTTGTTGGGGTCGACGAAAACGGCGGCAACAGTGGGCAAGGGCGAGGGCGAGGGCGGGCGTGGCAGAGATCTGGGCGTCGGCGGCGGGACGACGGGCGCGGACGGCGATGCAGGGAGATTCGGTACAAGAGGCTGGCTTTCTGGAGGGCACTTCCAGCATCAAAGGTCCTTGACACCACCCCGCGCGGTGTGGCGCCAAGCTTTCGGGAAGGCGCTACTAAGCAGAGGGCTGGTCTGTGCCTGTTCGCTTCACTCTGAAGTTCCGATGTGCATGGACAGGGACAGGGACACCAGGGAGAGATACAATGAGAGCGCAAGATGTGATGCTGCTGAGCCGTGAAGGCAGCAGTTATAGATTAAGCACCTCTGCAATACGGTGGCTGCACAAGAAAATGGTTAAGACACACGACACCGGCCGCCTGTGAATCCGTGGACGGTGCTGCGGAAGTACTTCTAAATGGGCGTAAGAAACAGCACGACAGCAGAACGCTTCATAAGTCATGTAAATCAATAACTCTAGGCTTTGTAGCATACCCTGATTAAAAGCCACCAAGGTTGTGTTGACGACACGCACCGATAGCTGTAGAGACATTTCCTTGAGCACCACAGGCTACGTGCAGCGTCCTTGTCACTGCCCGAGAACAATGCCCGGAACATATCCTATGCTTCGGAAGCAGCTGATGGACCAACACTCGCAACAAACATGTTGCATCTCCAAGATTCTCGAGGCCTAGTACTGACGCTTGAGGACAAAAGTGGAATACCAGAAGCAGTGTACGATCCCACTGCAAACGTCTGTAACCGAGGTCGCAAGAACTGCTCCTGTATACCATCCGAGGGGCTCAAACTGGTCTGGCCAGGTCTGGAAGACTCTTGGCTTGCTCGGGTATCTCAACCATTCGAGAGACTCGAACTGGTCTGGCCTTTGGCGGCAATGAACCTTGGAGCTCGCGTGAGCTGGCAAGCTTGCTGGAAACATGTATCGACTTGATGTAAACATCTGGATTGGCCCGCAGTAGAAGTCTGCTCTACCTCCACTGCTCTGATGGATCTGACTGACAGCTCAAATGGTGTCTGCTCGGTTAGTTGAATCCGTTGCAGGTGCGCACGCAATGCGTCTTTTGGGACAATCGACGTTGAAGGTATCCAACCTGCCATCTCCACATCGTCAGCCAGCCGAAAGCATTCGAAGGTGAATCGTTAGGCGTCATGGTTGCATTAGTTATACAGAGTGTACGTTGAGCAATACCTAGATGGTGTTGGGAAATGAGGCATGCGCTTGGGTGGTTGCCGCTGGCCCGTGCGTAGCGCACGCCAAGCGCACAGTGCCCAGATAGTTTTTCTTACAACTTCGAACCTCCGATTGTCAACTTCGATACTAACCACAGCACCGAACTCGCCATGTCCCACAGGAAGTTCGAAGCCCCCCGCCACGGGTCTCTGGCCTTCTTGCCGCGCAAGCGCGCTGCCCGTCACAGGGGTAAGGTGAAGAGGTACGCTCGACTCCGCTGCTGCGAGAATTGCGAGAATTGCGGACAACCTGCTGACAGCGACACACAGCTTCCCTAAGGATGACCCCAAGAAGCCCGTCCACCTGACGGCTGCCATGGGCTACAAGGCCGGTATGTCCACGATCGTCCGTGATCTGGACCGCCCCGGTGCGAAGCTGCACAAGAAGGAGATTGTCGAGGCCGTTACCGTCATCGAGACTCCTCCTGTAAGAACACCACAGCCGAGCAATTGGGCGCCGTGGACTAACAAATTCTGCAGATGATCGCTGTTGGTCTCGTCGGTTACATTGAGACTCCCCGCGGTCTCCGCTCGCTCACCACCGTCTGGGCTGAGCACTTGAGCGATGAGGTCAAGCGCCGCTTCTACCGCAACTGGTACAAGAGCAAGAAGAAGGCCTTCACCAAGTACGCCAAGAAGCACTCCGAGTCCTCCGGCCAGTCCATTACCCGCGAGCTCGAGCGCATCAAGAAGTACTGCACTGTCGTCCGTGTCCTCGCCCACACCCAGATCCACAAGACCCCTCTCAAGCAGAAGAAGGCCCACCTTATGGAGATTCAGGTCAACGGTGGCTCCATCGCCGACAAGGTCTCCTACGGCCACGGTCTCTTCGAGAAGCCAATCGAGATCTCCTCCATCTTCGAGGACAACGAGATGATCGATGTCATCGCTGTCACCAAGGGTCACGGATACAACGGTGTCACTGCCCGTTGGGGAACCAAGAAGCTTCCGCGCAAGACCCATAAGGGTCTCCGCAAGGTCGCTTGTATCGGTGCCTGGCACCCGGCCCACGTCCAGTGGACTGTTGCCCGTGCTGGTCAGATGGGTTACCACCACCGTACCTCCGTCAACCACAAGATCTACCGTATCGGTAAGGGTGACGATGAGGGTAACGCCTCCACTGACTTCGATGTCTCCAAGAAGCAGATCACCCCGTAAGTCCCATTCACCCTAGCTGTTCATTCTATCACTAACTCCTCCTAGCATGGGTGGCTTCGTCCGTTACGGTGAGGTCAAGAACGACTTCGTCATGATCAAGGGTGCCTGCCCTGGTGTTAAGAAGAGGGTTATGACTCTCCGCAAGTCCATGTTCACCCACACCAGCAGGAGGGCTCTCGAGAAGGTCGAGCTCAAGTGGATCGATACCTCCTCCAAGTTCGGTCACGGTGCTTACCAGACTTTCGCCGAGAAGAGGCAGTACGAGGGTACCCTCAAAAAGGACCTTCAGACCTCTGCTTAGAAGTGTTCTGGCAGTTGTTAGGTGTTTGCTTTCTTCCAAGGCTCTAGGCGAATGGGAAAGGTGCAATGCATGGATGCCAACGATCATGAGCATCTGATGCCAAAAATTTAACGATTCCCCAATGCTCAAACTTGTGTCTCGTTGCTCTGCATGACATGTGAACTGCTGATGTCGTGCTCAATGCCTGGCATTGCCATTCCTTGTATTTGTGATTCATCAATTTGACTTGCACGTTCAATGTCTCCCACAACAAATTACTGGCAGGCTACAAATACCAATTCTCTAGATCTTAGGAGCTAGTGGTGTTCATTTTGGTGGATTGTCTATTATATACAGACATGTAGACGACTGCTGTGCTCTTTGTATATAATCAACAAAACTGTAAACCCCCTGTGAAGACCTCCAGGCTTTGTTGTAGACGCTTGGAGTAGCTACTATATCCCGTCCTTTTTGGAACTTGAGACGCTGTCTATCCTCTGACTTCTGTTTTTTTCGAGCCCCAGCTGGATAAAGACTCTTCCTTGTAAAACTCCTTTGGTGTGTGCACAAAAGCATCCATCACTCTGTATACGTGCTGCTAGAGCTCAGAGTCACATTGCATCGGTACCGTGAGACTCCAAGTCGACAGCTAGATGCAAGTGTCATGTAGTCGTCGACTCAAACATGAGAGGCAATACCATGGTTGTGCGCTTCGGCGAACTTGGCTCATCTACAAATGGCACAAGCTTAAAGACACAGTTTGAGCGACTGTTTGTTGCTTGAAAATGTACAGGACAGAAAGTAATATCATCTTCCACAAAGACAATGTATGTCTGTCTGGGTAGTTCACGGCGATCAGTGCTTCGAAGAAACATGCCTACGACAACAGTCTTGGGTACAGTAAACGATAACAACCAGACAAGTTGCCTCATTCTCGGCGCAGCCATTGATATACAGTGTGCTTCTGGAAAAGTTTTCCGTCATGGTGCGGGTACATCTACACAGTGTACTGATCTTTCGACGTGGACTGCACATGTGATGTGATGGCCTGCGAAGGTCTATGACGACGACGATAGCCAGCGCAAATCTGCAACACCAGCGGCGATTTCGTCGGCCACTCCAACTCGAGCATGAGTCAACACTCGGATAAGTTTGTAATGCAGCCTTGCCTGGCCAGACATTGGTCTTTTGCGAGCGAGTTGTAACGCGGTGCTCGTCGAGGACGGCCTGTCGCTGGCTTCGTGGCGATCTGAAATATGGATCCGGATGAGGCTGAACCGGATATGTGCCTACCTTGTTCGATAAATGGCAAGCTCGACGCTCGCACGTTAGCAAGACAAACTCCACACTTCACCTAGCACCTGGGGCGGATACAAGCTCAAATACCAATCGTGAAAACCCGGAGCAACGCCTCGATCCCGCTGCTCTTTCGTACAAAGCCGAGGCTTTTGGGCCTTTTCCGCGCCAATCAGCGCACGTCAAAACTTGTTTGTCAGGGTATCTCCATCCATCATTGACTTGCAACATCGAAAACCGCCAAAGGTCCTCTACACCACCCTTGCTCTCCACTCCACGGCTACCGCCATCATGAGCTTCGCCAGGATGCGTCGCACGCAGTTCGCCAGCCAGGTGAGTTCCGTCTAAAGCTTCATGCGCTGCCCGTCGCCCTCGAGCTTCCACACGCTCGGCATCCTCCGCCCCGAGGCGTGTGCCACATCCCACAGTACTCGGGCACGATGTCAACATGGATGCCGAGGCGTCTCAATGGCTCTAGGGGTGATGCGTGAATGCAGTGGCTCCCTCTCGTGCATGTACACGGGGCAGTAGCTAACCAATATCGCCACAGCTCTCGAAGAGCATCCGCACACCGTCGCGCGCTTTCTCGTCGACACGGCCCGCTGCCCGCGTCTTTGCTACCGAGAACCTGAGGGCAAAGGAGGCTTCAGGATTCATTTCTAGCAAGTACCCTGTCATCGACCACGAGTACGATGCCATCGTCGTCGGCGCTGGAGGAGCTGGTCTGCGAGCGGCCTTCGGTCTCGCCGAGGCTGGCTTCAACACTGCCTGTATCTCCAAGCTCTTCCCTACCCGTTCGCACACGGTCGCCGCTCAAGGTGGTATCAACGCTGCGCTCGGAAAGTACGTAGAGCCCTCAAACGCGGTCATAGCACAGGGACAAGACTGACAATGTCTATAGCATGCACGAGGACGACTGGAGATGGCATATGTACGACACTGTCAAGGGTTCAGATTGGCTCGGTGACCAGGACGCCATTCACTACATGACAAGAGAAGCGCCACAGTCCGTCATTGAGCTCGAGAACTACGGCTGCCCCTTCTCGCGAACAGACGATGGCAAGATGTATGATCCCGCCACGTTTCACGTTTCTGCAAACCGCTAACGATCACCAGCTACCAGCGTGCTTTCGGAGGTCAATCCCAGAAGTACGGCAAGGGTGGCCAGGCCTACCGATGCTGCGCTGCTGCCGACCGAACTGGTCACGCTCTTCTCCACACTCTGTACGGACAATCTCTCCGCCACAACACTAAGTACTTCATCGAATACTTCGCCACCGATCTGATTATGGAGGACGGTGTCTGCAAGGGTGTCGTTGCCTACAACCAGGAGGACGGCACAATTCACAGGTTCATTGCAAAGAACACCGTTTTGGCAACTGGCGGTTACGGACGTGCTTACTTCTCCTGCACATCCGCCCACACATGTACCGGTGACGGTATGGCTATGGTTGCCCGTGCCGGTCTGCCCAACCAGGATCTTGAGTTCGTCCAGTTCCACCCTACTGGTATCTACGGTGCTGGTTGCCTGATCACTGAGGGGTCTCGTGGTGAGGGAGGTTACCTCCTAAACTCTGAGGGTGAGCGATTCATGGAGCGTTACGCGCCTACAGCCAAGGATCTTGCTTCCCGCGACGTCGTTTCCCGTTCGATGACCCTTGAGATCCGCGAGGGCCGTGGTGTTGGACCTGAGAAGGACCACATCTACCTTCAGCTCAGCCACTTGCCCCCTGAGGTTCTTCACGAGCGTCTGCCTGGTATCTCCGAGACTGCTGCCATTTTCGCTGGTGTTGATGTTACCAAACAGCCTATTCCCGTTCTGCCCACCGTCCACTACAACATGGGTGGTATTCCCACCAAGTACACCGGTGAGGTCATCACACAGGACGCTCAGGGCAACGACCAGGTCGTCCCCGGTCTGTTCGCCTGTGGTGAGGCTGCCTCCGTCTCCGTCCATGGTGCCAACCGTCTTGGTGCCAACTCCCTTCTGGATCTCATCGTCTTCGGCCGTGCCGTTTCGCACACCATCCGTGACAACTTCAGCCCCGGCCAGAAGGCTGACCCCGTATCTGCTGACGCTGGTGCCGACTCCATCTCCGTTATCGACAAGGTCCGCACCGCCGACGGCTCCAAGTCGACCGCCGAGATCCGTCTTGCTATGCAGAAGGTCATGCAGTCCGACGTTGCTGTCTTCCGTACACAGGAGTCGCTCGACGAGGGTGTCAAGAAGATCCACGAGGTCGACTCCAGCTTCGCCGATGTTGGCATCAAGGACCGCAGCATGATCTGGAACTCCGACCTTGTTGAGACTCTTGAGTTGAGGAACTTGCTCACTTGCGCCGTCCAGACCGCCGAATCCGCTGCTAACCGCCAAGAATCGAGAGGAGCACACGCCCGTGAGGACTACCCCGAGCGTGACGACGAGAACTGGATGAAGCACACTCTGTCGTGGCAGAAGCAGCCCCACGGTCAGACGCAGCTCGGCTACAGGAAGGTTGTTGGCACGACATTGGACGAGAACGAGTGCAAGGCCGTACCGCCATTCAAGCGTACCTACTAGGCGCATTTTGAGGTTGAGTGGAGGGGTTGGAAAGGACAAGATAGAGGAGTTTATCCTGTATTCTATTTATATTGCATGGTCGATTGGCAATGCATGTTAGAGATTGCGCGTTTCAGTTCTTCCTCTTTGAAATAAATCAATGCTAAACGAAATCAATGTTACTGAGTCACATAACATACGCTTATATACCCCCTAGAATTAGCAGGCAGGATATAGTTATATTTTGCCTCTATTTTAGCTGCAACAGTTGGTTACGAGTAACGTAGCAGCTAGGCATGTGGCAACACCACCTCTAACCTAGTTAGCAATAAGTACTGTTCTGGCCACGTTGTCACCATTAGAGTAATTATTCGTACCTTTTTAGTTGCTATGCTAGTGTTTAGACCAGCAAAGCTAGTCCTAAGTAGCTAAGTATATTTAAGGAATAGCTTTATTAGAATATACCTTATTTTAATTAGTTATTAAAAGCTAAGCCTACTAATTAATATATACAGTTTAACTAAGTATCTTAGCAAACCTAAAATTAAGTGCTATAGTAAATAGATAATCTAAGTAAAATATAAAATAAGAATATTTAGGTAAATATAAACTAAGTACTTTTTATAGGTCTACTAGACAATAACTATAAGTAAAGAATTAAAGTATATTTAAGTTAAAGTTTTATATATTTAACTTTATATTTAACTTCTTTATAGTAGTAAGAAAGAATAGTATAAATACTAATTAACTTTTCTAAGTTTCTACTTATATTCTTAAAAGAAAGTTAGAACTTATAAAAGCTAGTAAGAGCTTAAAAACACTTACTTCTAGTAATCTTATAGGTAATAACTTTAATCTAATTAACTATTCTTAGTATAAAGTATAGTGTTTAAACTATATAATATACTATTACAAAATAGTCTAGATAGGTTGTAACTTTACTAATTTACTACTTTACTATTTTACTACTTTACTATTTTACTACTTTACTACTTTACTACTTTACTACTTTACTACTTTACTACTTTACTACTTTACTACTTTACTAGTTTACTAGTTTACTACTTTACTACTTTACTACTTTACTACTTTACTACTTTACTACTTTACTACTTAAATACTTTAATACTTAAATACTTTAATAATATAATAATAGTTAAATTA
>SATZ01000638.1:0-18513 GCA_004335205.1 Ascochyta viciae-villosae | reverse complement strand
CCCCCCCCCCCCCCCCCCCCCCCCCCCCCCCCCCCCCCCCCCCCCCCCCCCCCCCCCCCCCCCCCCACTGTGGAAAACCCCCGGGTGTGGCAAACTCGAATTCCAGTCCGTTCAGGTACCCCCCTACACGGTACCTACCATATATCGGTCCGTTTCATTGTTAAGCTTTGATAAACGAGAGAGTGCAAGAAACGTGAACAGCAAATTACAGAGTCTGGCACATCAGCTTGCATGCTTGTCTAAGCTTAGCTATAAACTTAGGCAGTAGCAGTGTACTACACAGTGTGTAAATTAGACGTGTGTAGGGATAGCAAGTTCCATTGATAAAAAGGAGCTTTAAAGGAAACTTGCTTATCTTTCTACATTGCCTTTGCCACTACTATCCCAAATACCCGTGCTTAGAATCGGCTCTTTACACTGCTAACCAATACTTGCAAAGTAGTAAATCAGGGGCAACAGCATACATAATCAGGGTACAATAGATACTAGGACCTGAACCATTACGCAGTTACGTGCGTAGACACTGAACCATTCATTAAACTCTCATAAGACTGAGGACCGACGTGCGTGGACATTGTACAACGGGACTAGGGAGTGGCCGAGCAGACTGATAGCGTGAAACCTTGTACTAAAACCTCCTTGTACATGTGCAGGGATACAGATAGCCCAAACGTCCGGAATTCCCGGATACAAAGCTTCAGATGGTGTGTTCGGTCCGAATATGTTAATTTCAACTATCAGGCTCAACAGTAACGCTGATAGCCTGGCATTTCTAAACTCTTGCGTGATTTGTATACACAGTATGTCGAATGTTCACACGCGTGGCGTCGGCTGCACAATGCTTCAAACGGCAACAATGATAAACACCGACTCTTACCACTATGTCTCAGCATGCTACAATGAGAAAAATACTGCTCAGCAAATGACAATCAGCTCACCAAAAATGTAGGGTATTGAGCAAGGCGAAGTATGTGTACAGCGTTGCAAAACTGATGAATTTACACATCTCGTGATATAGACACCAACAGGTTGGTAGTAACGTAAAGCTTCACTCGTGACGATTTGTTTCGACTGGTGTCCCCACCGCATTTGGATTGATACTTTTTGTATGCACATTATGTATGTGGGCGTTTTGAGCAGTTCGATGACTGCGCTGGCTGGAGGCAAATCTAAAAAGCATCAGTGTTATGCGCCGCCTACGCTCTGGAGTATGATACCTCCCGTATCAAAACCACTTCAGAGGGGATGAAGACTTGAGATTGATTAAGACCTGCCACGGTTGTATTTCAAAGCTGAACATTTGAAGTCATGCACTTCCACACTTCCTCCGCTTGTCTAAACATGTCAATCCAAACATTACTGATACATAGGGATCTTCCACGACGGTGGGCATAAAAGCAGTTGTGTAGCTAAGCGCAAAATCAATTCCTGCATGTTGTACCTTGAGACAGTAAGAGGTAGTCAGTTCAAACGGAATGGACAGCAGCGCGAGCCACTACGACCAATATACCGTTGTGGGATTGATGTGGAATCTTGGTCCAACTTCGTGCATGGGATATGGCATTGTGATTGAAGCAGGGTGTATCCGGCAGGGTAGCTCAACTGGGCCTTCGGAAAATTGGATACGAAGGCGGAACGGTACGGCATACATGATCATTGATTTGGTAAGGTGCGGGTATAGGTAAGTTTCTAGAAATGCCAAAGTGTCAGTGACATGACCGTATCTACATGTATCTAACTTGACGTGTATATATAGGCGGACAACGGAAAACACCCGCATCCCGTTTACCGTCGAAAAGCGCAAAGGTAAGCGGTACACCGCGTTAATGAATTGTCAATTATGAAGATTACCTGCAGCAGTTACTCACTGTATGCCCGTACTTATAGGGAACATAACGTGTTGCACGTATTTCTTCGCAACAAATATCACGTCCGTGCGCGTGATGAGCCAATTTGCGTACCAGGCTACCCTACTCCACTACTTTTGACAGTATGTAGATATTAGGTTATTGAGCTACGTATAGAATCAACCATTCTTCAAAAGTACGTGTCCTAATGTAAGGATGTAGTAGTAGTAGTAGTAGTAGAAGTAGTAGTAGTAGTAGTAGTCACATATTTTCTATAACTGAGAAACTCTGTCAGGATAACTGACCATCTGCGGAGATCTCAACAGTCCGTAACCTAACCCCTGTCCTGCCCACTCACTGAGATCGATGTCAGTACTATCTACAGTCTTCCAGCCCATCTTCTGGTAGAATCTCTCGGCCGAAGCAGTGGTTTGTGCGATAACCATCTCATTTTCTAGCCCGTACTCACGGTACATATAATTCACTATCATTCTTCCAACCCCTTCCCTTTGCCAAGCAACTTTGACGTTCATCGCTCCAATAGCTAATGTATCGCAGGAAACATCAGTCTGCTCGTCAAATGAACTCAAGCCGGGGAAAAACTACTTACTGACATGGGCCTTGCCGCCCGTGATATCTCGCCATTTGGCGACAACGTCACTTAACCAATATCGCCCAAAACTTCCCGGATTAGCAGGTCCAGCTTCTTCATCAGGAGCGACCGTCTGGGCATGCGACGATGCCTCAGCATGAACCCAGCTCCCATCCTCCCACTTTACTAGGCCCCATCCCACCGTCTCTTCATTTCGTGAATCGACGGCTTTGATCATGCTCTGCCCATCGGGTTCAGTAAAGCGTTTGGACAATCGGGTGATGAGGGCATCGGATTCTTTCCCTGTGGCGATGCTATGGTAGGGACTGAATTGAAAATGGGTTAGAAGAGAGCTCTCAGCGGCTTCTGTACGAATGGCAGCGAGAATGGGGATATCGAGGAGGGTGGCGGGGTGGATGGAGATGTATTTAGTCATCCTTGTTATGCGATAGAAAAGAAGTTGGTCTGATCTTCGTTACATTCAGGACACCATCTGATACGGCCTGTCTTTATCCACAAGGCTAATGATGTGGTGCAAGATTGACAACGCTATGCTGTATTACCTCCTGCCATAATTGGCTTAGTGCTTACTGGTAGCTGTATCGCGATCCATCAAAACTATCATGATTGGTCCTTTGGAAACAGGTTCCCCGAGTGGCAGCGCCCTGAAACGGTACCGGGCGGAAGATTCGATGTTTAGCTAAGTCTTTGAATGACTCTTTAGGGCTCATTGGAGGATTCAGCTTCTACGCGTCTGGGATGCCGCGAAGAAGTCAGAAAAGGAATCCAATATTTGGCGATGTCCCATTGCTGCGGGGTCGAAACAGTTTATCCTCACTAGCTCATTTTCGAACTCTTAGCGGGTCAACTTACCGTTCAGCCCGTTCTAAGAGGCTCTTCAAGCCACAATTTGGCTGGGCTACAAGTATATTTGAACTAACTCTCCATGCATGATGCACTACTCTGATTTATACTGATAGACTGAGGCAGGAGATACAGGGGCCATTCTTCATCTAGACAAAGGATGCTCGGTTCGTGAGTTGTTCGCTTGCTTGTGGTGTCTATTCAAAACTCAATCAAAAGCTGAACCCAGAGGCTTCACTCCTTCTGTGGTCAACTCTTTGGAGCCCTAGCCTGAGGACCTCGTTTCTTTATTGATTGTGGTCCAGTGTTGATGGGTGCGGCTACGGCGACTTGTGATTAGGCTGGCTCGAACCGCAGTCGATCGTAGTCGTCAAATGACTCTTCCCTTAATTCGTGGCGCATGGCCACTTCTGCTTCACTTCTCCTGCGCGCAGTACGCGTTGACAGAACTTTTGGATGCCATTGCTTCTGTATCTTATTACGGGAGCCTGATGCGTGCTTTCTGCTTTCCTAACACTCTCTAAACATGCAAAACGCGGGAACAGATGCCATGATACGGTGCAACGTCAAGATCTTGCAGATACTCATACTGAAAGACGTGTGCGAATGCAAGCAGAAGCACTACCAAGCCTGTAATCGTCCGGCCTCGAGTATTGTTTTTCAAAAAGTGGAAGGCTCACATACTGCCAGGGCTCGCGCTATTAAAGTTGCTGCATCCACACATACCTCACGCGCATGTTTTGAGATAATCTCTCATTGATAGAGGAATCTGTTCAATGTTCTCGACTTTTACGAACGGTGATCATGAACATAACTCCGGTGGAGATACATCCTTGATGATATTAGTATACCCATGTTCCATAGGCTGTAGAATCCTTGCATTAGCACCACTTGAACGAGAGCACATGTGGCCTCATCCTGTAAGCCAGCTTTCAACACTTTCGCCAGCTTTTCTTTCCAGTGTGCTACCACACAGCTGATCTGCGGTATGATTTGATCTAGTCCGGTAGGCTGGAAGCTACAGGTGTGATAGCTGAGGACGATGTCAGCAAGGCTTTGGGGGGATTACATGTCCGACTGTCACAGGCTGTTTCTAGACGACAACCTCATCTCACAGAGCACACATGATTTACGCTAAATTTGATGACACAGCCGGTCGTGAATGACTGAATCTGTGTAGTCCTCAGTGATGTGTATCCTGACCACTTATTATCTGCTCAGTTCATCAAGCCAAAAATTCTTATGATTGCCACGACCTTGCAGCATACTAACAGCGATAGGAACTGCTGCTCAAACAAAGTCACCATTGGGCCTGCCTCAGCCATCTAGAGAATGGGTATTGTCGCCGTTGTTATACACTCACTCCCATTCCGATCTATTCTTTTGCAAAATAAATATATGTCTTGAACGATACCGCTGCTGGCTATATCTTTTGCAATGTTGGCTCCTCGTTTGCGTACAGCGGCGGTGCTTGCAAACTGCGCTCGTTCAAGAGCGGGATCAGAGGCTCGAAATGACGGCAGAGCAGCTCAACAGCAACTCGCAAGGATAGTCTAACAACTTCCAGTTGATTGCAACCGTGGGAAGAGATGTCAGCCTACTTGCTTTTCTAATCCGTCATCTGTTAACGGCAATCTGTTCCTCTATAAGTACATAGGAGACCAAGCCATCGCACCGCTGTCTTTCAGATGTTTCCCTGTAATCACTCAGTTGTCGCGAGCTCAACGTCAGGACTCCTCCCTCATTTTACCTTCACTCCGCTCTTTTGGCAGACAATACCGGCCATTTTCACGCGCTTGCATTTCGAAGTTAACCTCTCGAAAACCGACAATATAATGAAAAATTCGGAGAACTCGCTGAGTAAATTTGTTCGTGCGACTGCTAGATACCGGTCAAAGTTCTGGGGTTTCTGTCCCCACGATGGTTAAGCCGAACAGCGCGGGATTTGCCTATAGGTCCGTGCTGCAGTGTTCGTTGCCGATAGTACATCGAACACTACTTGAAAAGGGTATAGGGACAACCTATTGCTACTAGCGTAGGATAAGGTAACAGTCCAGACATGTGACTTACTAGGCAGACTCCTTAAGAAAGTGCAACGACCCCTAAACTATTATACACCCCTAGACGCATCTTTCTTTAATCTGCTAAGCCCGAGTTACTCTATTTTACAGGAGTATTTGAGTACATCAATACCTCAGAGACGAATAATCATGTAAGTAAGATAAGATAGTCTGTTTTGCGAAACATCAACATGCCAGGCTAACTGTAAGCTCGGAGCTGTTCTGGGAAGAGCCGTGCTAGAGTAAGGATATAGATGAGATAGATGCACTCTTTCCGCCTGTTTAAACTCTGTTTTATCAGCACTCAATCTATGCAACAGGAGCTTCTATTGTTGGACGCTTCCTGCATCAGATAGTTCAGCGAATGACTTGTAGTAGAACATATTGTATTGGTCCCTCTTCGACTAGACAGCCAAGTCTGCCTTCTGGTCACCTCCTCTTGTTTGAAACACGCTCTTAGAAACCGCGTGCTTCATTATCTCTTTCTCCTCTTGAGCACTATTGTCTCCCCACAACTCATCCATTTCTTCAAGCGTTTTGCCTTTGGTCTCTGGCACAAGAAGGACAGCCCAAACGACAGTCAAGAAGCACATGACAGCAAAAAACACAAAGGTTCCGTATTTGACTGACTCCAGCATCGGTACGACTCCTACAACAAAATTGGATATCCAGTTGACGGCAACAGCCAGAGCAACACCCTTGGCCCGCATAGCGTTGGGAAAGACCTCTGGAGGCAGAGTCCAGCCAAGTGGCGAGTAGGAGACACCGTAGGTCAGGATGAACATAAACGCCATGGCCACGCAAGCCCATCCAGCAGCAGAGTGTGCAGGCCAGTTTTCACCAAAGGTACCAGACAGGGCCGAGATGATCACATAGGCAATCGTACTGCCAACAGCGCCCCAGATTGCCAGCAGTCGGCGTCCGACCTTGTCAATGATGACGAAGCAGATCCCAACTGCCACAAGCTGAAGCACGTTAAAAACACCGGACATGATCAGTGCCATTTCAGGGTCTTGACCAAGGGACTCGAACAGCGTAGGTGCGTAGTAGATGAAAGCGTTGATGCCAGAAAATTGCTAGAAGAAGCAGACACCACATCCAACCGCAAGCCTACGCCAGGTCTTGCGACTGAAGAGATCGAGCCAAGACTGCACTTCGCGCCTTACACCCCGCATCCCTGGGTGCTTCTGCTCTTAGAGGGCGTTCTAGATATTCACTTCTGCCAAGATACAGCGGTACTCGGTTTGAACTCGATAGTCGCTCGTCGGCAGACCCCGCAGCCTGGCCAGGCTGCGAAGTGTTTCTTCTGGGCGGTCGACCATAGCGAGCCAGCGAGGCGAGTAGGGAAAGAAATGGATGAAAATACCAAGCAATGTCGCACAGAGCATTTGTAAACCTAGGGGCAAGCAAAACGCAATTTCGCCGTCCATGTGTCGTGTACCGTACGATATCCAGAACGAGATGACCACACCAGACACAATTGAGATAGACTCAAGTACAAGCAGGGTGCCTCTTATGTTAGGTGGGGCGATTTCTGAAATGTACAGCGGTGCGCCCTAGATATGTGGTCAGACGGGTGCTGAGATGCTTAAATGCGGACTGTTACTCACCATAGCCATGGTGCCTACACCAATGCCGCCAATTGTACAACCAACAACAAGCATTCCATAATTTACGGCTGCCGTCTGGACAATAGCACCGATGTTGAAAATAAAGACCACAACAGTTAATGCCCTTTTCCGTGAGATTTTGTCTGCCAGGTATAGGAAGAAGAAACAGCCCAGAAAGGCACCAAATTCGAGCATGCCAGTCATGAAGCCTTTCCCGAAGCCTGTTTTGACCGGTGGAAACGCGTTAAGAAAAGATGGCATAGTGTTAATGATCGAGATAACGCCCTGATCATATCCAAATGAGAATCCTCCTAGAGAAGCGAGCAATGCAGCTCCAAATACGATGGGTGAGCTGAACAGCCCTCTCACACCAGTGGGCCCATAGGATACCTCTTCGGCTAGGGTGGTGGGCAAATCGGCTGTGGTGACAGGTCCCACCTTCTCCAGATTGTCAATATACTCTGTAGCTTCGTTTGTGTTGATTGGCCCGAATCCGTGTTTGACTTCGTCGGCTGCCATTTTATCGTGGTATGGATCTAGAGAACAAATACATCAATCCAATCATAAAGTCAACGGAAGGATCCGTGTATTGAATTGACAGAGCTGGTAAGAGGTCGTCAGTATGACCTTTATACGTGGTGCAGCGTACAAACATAATTATGTGCCGACATAAGAATCAAATTGCGCTATAGGTAAGCTTAACTCCAGCTTAGCCGCTATGCGGGGAAAATCTGGGGGACGTGACCGGGTCTTTCCTGACCCCGCAATTCCACGCCATCTTGCAGTGTTTTTGTGGGGTAGGTAAAGATTGGCTGCATGCGAGGGGTCTGCCCTTGTATCAGTGGAGACCATACGTGCTTACTCCGCAGCTTCCCGTTGTCCTCACCAAGGCTGTATCTATTTAGCGCACTCTACTCTTATCTCTAACATGGACATTGAAGTTCTTTGCAAATTCTTCACGCGCGGTTGTAACTTGGCCCTACAGTTCTGTTTTCCCGTCCTTGACTGTACCAAGCTGAGCCAGATCAAAACATTGTTTTTGGTGGCTGGGCTTCTTAAATCCGAAGCAGAAGGTACCTCTGACGTACTAGCTGGAAGCACTGACCTACTTGAGCCGCCCACTCGATATTGCTTCTAAGTTAGATTTCGGTTTCTTGCATTACGGCTTCTTGAAAGAAACCGATGCCGTCCGATGGGAGAAGCCGAAAAAGCCGCGTAGCGGCTGAGGTCAGGGAAACACCGAAACTAATCACCGTGATGGTTAGGCTTCCTGCGCGGGAAATAACCTATGCTGTAACAAAGTCAGCTTCTTATCTAATTTGCTGAACTGCACAACTTATGATCTGCTTCCAAGACCGGGAAACGCCGGAGAGGTACGTTAGGGCGAGCTGGACCTCATAGGGTCGTCTTTTTAGTTGCCCTATCCTAGAGTTGTAGCTTAAGGGCTACAACAGCTGTCGTCATCAACACCACTCTGAATCAGTAATTTCGATTTTTTCAACTCATCTGCAGCTTGTCAGGACGTCATCAAGAATTTGTGCTTCTCGGGAGCTTGTCTGATCTAACGGGCTTTCGACGCTCAAAGTACCATGCTGCATGTAGAAGATAATTGGTGTTGGCTGGAAGATCAAGACGCACGTGATCCACAACTTTTCGCCGTCCTACATAGTAATCCTCAGATAGCTGCTTAATCTCCATTAGTTGAGCGACAGATCGGGCTGACTTGTAACAGGCGAAGACGTTGATGATGCTGAGGATGGGGCGGGCCTAGCTTCAATTCAGAAGAACAATCAGGGAACAGGAACATCTTGGTGTTTCGAGTGAATACTCAAAGTCGGGCGAAGACTTGATCCAGAAGAACTCTTCTTTCAGAATATCATGGTACAAGAGCGCATAGACCTAAGCGGCTTACGAAACTGTCTACATTTAAGAAGAATCGTGTTCTATAATGTAAATAAAAGCGCTAATCTTTACCTGCTGTTACATGTTTACAGTGTCTTGAACTACATACACCGTATCTAGAATTGTACGTAGGAGCAACTGCTCGAACTTCAACTTCACTTACTACCACGTTAAAGTCACTTCACATTGCTGTGAGTTATAAGCAGCTCATTTCACAAAAGATCAAAAGTCATAGAATCCTTAAACCATGAATCCAGTTTATTCATATTGAAGCCTAAAAGCTTAGTTCAACCACACTACAGTTCTTTCTTTGCATTTCTAGAATAATATACGTCGTCTTGACAGCTATGACAGATCTCCTATAGGAGCATTCTCATGCTTTCATCAGCAAGCACGTTGGCAGCATTTGGTTTTTTTCAGCCATAGATTACAACACTACTTGCCTGACTAAATTCAACCCTTCGTGTTCTCTCCTATCGCCTCTGTGTCGTCCAAGCTTGCACACAAGTTATAAAAGCTATGTGGTGTGACCGACCCAAGGCACTTTTCCAGCATTTAGGAAATCTGCGTGCACACTACATTGTTAATATGTCGGAAGTGACCACATAATATAAACGCATGTATCAGGCCAGACTTTTGCTGCGCTCTTCTCTCGTAGTGACTTCGTTTCCTATGAATCGAAATCTGCCTTCCAATCTTTATTCAGTTCTAGAATTCTTTGACATGTCTTTAAAGTAGCTACCAGCATGCATTGCTGTTACTCTACCTTCGGCTTTACCATTCTTGAACCATAATCTGCAATCGACTGTCCAGACAGTGCACTTGAAAAGCTACTGGCTGTATGAGTCGGAGTTTTCTATGGCGTCCGTTCTGACCTCGAAACACCTTACTTATGTCAGTGGGGGCTAATCCAAGGACGCTTTTATCACACGTACTTGATTTCTTGCCTAGCGATCTTATCTAATCACTCCAGAATGTATTCAACAGTCCAATACATGACGGAAAGCAAACTGCTATGTGCCAGCGGACTGTTCGGCCCACTTAAAGTGAAGTGGTTAGATCTGATCGGGACACATATCCCCAGCTTGGACCAATTTTTTTCTTCAACGTCCTAAAAAGGACTGGAGCTCATATCTAAGCCAGTCGCATAGACTAACATACCAAACTCCTCTTCCGCCTCACTATAGTATTGATGGCCTTCATTCCGGCTTCTTGTATCAGACCAAAGTTAACTATTACATTATCTTTGAACAAAATCTGAAGGTAATTGTCACCTACCAGGTGGCAGGCGACTGCACCCAATTGCAAAAGTTGGAACGTTCTAGCACACAGCCGGGAGTCATTATTGAAGCTATAAGCTATAATTTTAGTGATGGGTTTTAGTGCTCTGGCCTGTGACATAGGAAAACTTGTTGAAGGCATCCTCGACTCAAGGCCTTACTTGTAGAAGTCCATCGGAAGTTCTCTTGAACTTTTAAATCTTTCACTCTTCGTAAGCAAAGTTCTTACCTTGAGGGGTAGATCTTTAAATGAGGTCGTGCGTAACCCCAAAAGGCTCTTAACGTAGCTTATAACCTTTGCCGCCGAGCGCTGTAATTCCAGAAGCATCTAGATGGCAACTGCACTGTTTCTAGTAGTCGCCACTTCCTTGTCTATTCAACTTTGAGTCGGGCCCTACGCCGTACTGTGCCAAAGGCTGCCGCGAAAGTTATCTAGACCTCCTGTATTATGCCACTTACCCTTCTTAAGGATTCCTGGACAATCGATCAAGATATGAGAATCAAGCGTGGAGATTCCAGAATCGTCGAATCGAATGCTCAAAGGCCACATGCTGGCTTAGTCTTCCATTCCATTGTGCTACGCCAACAATAAGGTGTCTTTGTTGGATCTAATGTATTGGTCGAGAGCGGTACTTTGCAGTCCCCTCGTGATTTGATTTAGAATCTCGGGACCCAAAGCGTACAAAATCAAACAGCAAGGATTAGGCTGAAAGTAGACTGTCTAAGCTCAGCAAAATTGATCACTGCATTTTTGACTCTCATCGTAAGGTGGTAGATAACGCAGGGTCTGTAGGAAAGTCAGATTTCGAGTTGGATGTCACTCCCACAAAAATTATCGGCCGCACCTGGGATAGTTTATAGATCGAAAGAGGCGCTCGCAAGAGTGGGAATACAATCACTTCAGAACACCTGCCTTGCATCCATTGAACAGCATGTTTCGACATCTCACGATGTCTAGAAATCCTACAACAGCAGTCTCCTCACAGCAGCCCACTACTTCTCCTTCCATGAGTGTCAAGACAAGATTCCTGAGCTTTAGTGCAGGTCAGAACCATTTCATGGCAATCATAACATAAGCAAAACTCAATAAGTAGTGACGGAACATAGGTGGAAAGCAAAATAATTCTTAGCACTGCACGCAAAGTGACAGCAGTCACAATTACAGACATCACACTCTGCCTATCACTAGACGCAGGATAGCAGACAATGTTCCTAAAAGACAAGAAGGCAGACACTAAGAGGCCGTAGACAAATGCGAGGACGCTTGATTCAGATAATGGTTGAACTTATCTCGCCCAGGAACTTTTATAGTCATAGACAGTGGGTAGTGTACTCTCCGAAAGTAGAGCAGAGCGCGAGAAGTTGGACTCAGCTTCACAACAGATAGATAACTACCACTCGATCCCTTAAACATTGGCTGAGATATTACGATAAAGAAAAAATGTACGGCTCATAACCTCGACAGACACGGTTCTAGGAACTTATCATCGCCTCAACCTAAACCCTAGTCAGGGAAATCGTGCATGCAATAAAGATTTTTCTAATGCTATGAATGAAGCTCTGCGTTGGAAAAGAGTCTTGAATGTGTCGTTTTCTTTATCCCTCCTCAATCACCTGTCTGTGCTGGACTGCCAATACCAGCATTGCACTTCCTGTCCGTCTCCATCTGGTCGACGAAGTGTGATTGTTAAGAGACTGGATTGTACAATCAATAGCTGAGAAAATGAGATCAATTTCTTCTGTCTATATTGATGATTTCCTTGATCGTTTATGTACTATAGTACCCTCCCGAAGTTTTCAATCGCCACTTAGACCTTGCCAGTAGAACACCCCGATAGAATACTCTAGATGCTAATTTATCAGCAAAAGCTTACCACTTAGTGTATTTTAGAAGGCTTTTCACGAGTACTTTCAGCATCTACTCTCTTTTTCAACGCTATGCCTCATGGAGGTGCTCACTCACGGGCAATTTATGCAGGCATAACTAAGCTGCTATTTTCCATTAAAACAGGTGACAAAGGTGTCGGCTAATGGCTGCTTAAAATAGCCACGGTTGATAACTTCGGGGTGGGTACCATAGTCTGTGATCCTACGCTAGTTAATTAGCACTTCCAGATTCAGATCAGATCACCCCAAATCAGTACCTAATCACGGCAGTCATCACGGTGGTTACACGGCGACACGAAGCGACATCAAGATCTACTAATTTTGCAACTAAATCTCCTTAGACGCTCAGTCCTCATTCATGTTTGCTTTGAATAAGCCATCAAGCGGCCGATTTTAGAATAACTGATCAGCGTTTTCTTACAAAGGATCATGGTTGCAGTATGGCCTGCCAAGCGTTTTAGGAAGGAAGGCTTATGATTAGCGACTCCGCTTATACACTGGGCACGCCAAGTATAAGATGCAAGAGCCAAGGTGACGCGGCTTTTGTCTATAAATTGTGGACCTCTAAGTTATCAGTCGTACAACAAAGCATATTAAAGTTGATCATGTTCAGCAATTCAGTATGCAGCTTCCTACAAGAAAACATTCTCAGACTTCCAGGTTCTTATTATGATTCGTTTCGTCTTAAATCTCTGCCTCGTAGCTGTTGTTTCGAGTGTTGAAGTCGAAATCAGCTCGGGCATTATAGTTGGACGCACCGTCGTAGGCGTCGACCGATTCTTGGGTATTCCATATGCGCAGCCTCCAATCAAGGACCTTCGATTCCGGCCTCCACAAGCACTTAATACTTCTTTTGGTACTTTTGAGTGTCCTGAGGTTCCACCAGCCTGCGTGCAAACTCCTGCAAATCCTGATGCAATCGAGAACGCCGCTACAATCACCATCCCAAGTCTCAACAATCCAGCACTCGCCCCCGTGCAGAAGGAGACGGAAGACTGTCTTACTATAGACATCGTTCGTCCTGCTAGCAATAATAGTGTCTCACAGAGAAATCTCCTCCCCGTTTTCTTCTGGATCCATGGCGGCGGCTTCATGAATGGAGCCTCTCAGTTGTATCCTGGGGACAAGATTGTAAAATTTTCCATCGACATGGGGGAGCCTATCCTTTTCGTAGCGCCCAACTACCGACTTGGCGTTTTCGGATTCATGCCCGGGAATGAGATCAAATTAGAAGGCTCATCAAATGTGGGGCTTAAAGACCAGAGGCTTGCTCTGCAGTGGGTCCAGGACAACATCGCTCAGTTTGGGGGCGACCCGGAAAAGGTGACGATTGTGTAAGTTTTGCAATTCAAAATTGGCACGCTGCGTCACTAACTCAGCTATATCAGCGGCGAATCTGCCGGATCACATTCTGTCATGTATCAGACTATAATCAATCGCGGCAACAATTCGTACAACGGTAAAACACTATTCCGTGGCGCCATTCAAAGCTCCGCCTCGATCTACCCCCTACAGGATATTGGGTCCCCTACTGCTCAGGACGTGTTTGATCGCTTCGTCGAGGCGACTGAATGTAAAAACTCTACATCTCGTTTGTCGTGCTTACGTACCCTCAACACCACGACTGTCAATGCTGCCTCGGCAGCCAATCCATTGCTCCCCAACTACGATACACTCAAGACTTCGTATAAGCCTCGACCTGACGACAAAGACATGTTTCTTCCTGATTCCAGTGAAGTTGCCTTCGCAGGCCGCGCATTCTCAAACGTCTCCTACATCGTTGGCAATATGCAAGACGAAGCTACTTACTTCGTTGCATCCATCAACAACCTTACGAATCTGGACCAAATGACAGACTATCTCGTCTCATCCTTTCCCGGGGCATCGCGTGCTGCTATTGCCGGCCTGGTAGATACGTACGACAACCGTCCCGCTTCTGGGAGTCCATTCAACACAGGCACGTCCTGGCAGTTATATCCCGTCTTCAAGCAGCTAGCAGCTATATATGGAGATTTATACTTCCAGTTTACCCGTCGCCGGCAGTTAGAGCTTATATCCTCTTCTGTGCCAACTTGGTCTTTTCAGATGGCAGCCTACCCTGACACAAATTGGTTGGGTACTTATCACGGAAGCGATTTGTACGGGCTATTCTCTAACTCAACGAAAAATCGGTTTGCTGAGGATAGTCAAAGCCGTTATTATGTCAACTTTATCAACCATCTAGACCCAAACGGCAATCGTGTAAACCAGACGTTTGCTAGCAGCAATGCCAGCATAGCCTGGTGGCCGCAATACACGGTCAATGATGCTTCCATGTTGCAGTACTTACCTAGCACCAATCAGATAATACCAGACACATTCAGGAGGTCCTCGTATCAGTACTGGTTGTCCCTGTACGCGTCTCTAAGATATTAGACACCGTATAATTATAAGTACTGTATAACAGCGCATACAGCTCCAGAGTCTTTTAACTAAATATTTAACATAAGGGCATGTTAGGGCGGACATTAAAATTAGCAATCTAGTAGTTTTAAAAACTAGCTATTCCTTTGTAAGCTTATAGAGACCTACAGGCTATATATATATATATTATCTACAAACCTTAAGACTTATTATTGTTAAATAACAAGCTTAGAAATAACTTAGAAAACAGATTATTAATTTTATATAGGTGTCTACTTAGGTTACTATTTAATATTTATATGCCTATTAAGCGTTCTATGCTCCTATTTTTAATTACTTAATCTTTTAAACTAAGATAATAAACCTGTTGTATATATAGCATAAGTAAAGAGAGATTTAAAGCTAATAGTAAGTGTTAAGAGCTTTTCTACTCTAGGCGTGCTACTTCTAAGAAATACCTTTTAACTACTATAGTAACCTCTTAGCGTATATATACGTATATATTCTCTTAATTTCTTAAAAGCTTAACTTCTAAGACTTTATCTTAATTAATCTAATACTAAATGTTTTATTTTATCTCTGTTACCTACCTACAGTGTTTTTATAAATTAAATTCTTTATACTTTCTCTAAAAAGAAGCAGTTAAAAGAGGTATTTAATTATTTCTATACCTATTATAATAGCTAGAAACTAACGTTACCTATATACTGCTAGTAATAATAACAAAGTAGGCTTATAACAGCCTAGCCCTAGTAATAACCTAATAGATCTCTAGAGAGAAAAAATATATAATATAGTAGCAAACGTATTACTACCTAGTATACTTCTAGCTAGGAATAGAACACCTAGTATATCTAACAACTAAGTGTTAGGTTCTATAGAATTAGGAGATAAGTAAGCTTATAGATCTACTAGTACTCTAATAGATATACTATTCTATCTTAATTAGCGCATATAACAGGCAAGGCTTAGATACTAGCTTTTTAACGTATACTGTCTTAGCACTACTCTAGCTTATACTCTCTAGTATAGACTAAAGCTCTGCTACAGAGCTAATATATCTAAAACAAAGTTATAAAAACTCTGTAACCTCTACTCTAGAGGTTTTTCTCCATTCAATTAATCTTATATTTTACTAGTAAATTTTCTTAGAGGCTAGCTTCTTTTAATTATATTTAATTACTAAAACAAGAGTTAATAAGTAAGACGTTTAATAATGGTACTAGGCGTTAAGGTAAAAATTGTATTAAGCTGTATACTACTAATAAGAATTTATTAGATATTAGAACAAAACTCTAGAACTATACTATCTTATTAATACTAGAAGGATAGTAGAAGAAACTACTAGCTTACGTACTAGAACGCTAAACTACCTACCTATTATAGGCAACTCTGCCTAAGGCTATAGTAACTACTACTAGTAATAAGGCCTACTCTACTGTAGACTCTAACTAGAAACTATAAAGAGAAGATATAAGTAAAACTATATAAAGGCTAGTTAAAGCCTAGGTCTAAGCCTATGTTGTATTTATAAAATTGCTAAACTATACTATAATACTCTTTACCTCTATATAAGTAACTAATAATAAGCTAAATATAGCTTTAAAGTTACCTAAAATAGGTAAGTTTAGTAGTAAGTAACGTGTATATAGAATATTTAAGTTTAAGATAAAGAATAAGTTAAAGTCTATAGAGGACTAAGAAGCTGTCCTAGGAGTTACCTATATATTTAACAGACTAAAAGGATACGCTACACAGGTTGGCTTATTATAGAAGAACTATAACCTAATAGGTATAACTACTTAGTTCTAGGACTTTCTAAATAAGCAGTATAAGGACTCTCTATATAAGGAGCGTTTTTAGCAGAAACTCTAGACTATTACTATAAAGAAGAGTAACTAGAGTATTAAGTCTTTTAATACAGAGTTTATCTAGCTAGCCTATAATACTACTAAAGTGGATAATGTACAAAATCTTAAGACTAGGTATATATTTATACTCTGTCTAAACCTCTAGAACAAGATAGTATTAGTAGATATGCTAGACAACTAGGATTTCTAGAGCCTTATAGCTAGAGTCTTAGTAGTAGAGGTTAACCTTTATAGGTCTAAGGTACTAACAAACAGCACTTTTAGATAATATAAATAAAGACTAAACCTAGATAGTATAGACTAGGAACCTACTAAGGTCTACTCTAGGAAGATTAAGTTAGATAACTAATAGTAATAGAGTAGTAGACTTAAGAGGTTATAGACTAGTAGAAGGCTACTAACACCTGCCTAAGATGTAGAAAGAAGAGCTACTACTTAAATAGATATAAGTTAGCTCTAGCTAGAAGACTAGAGAACGTCTAGGTTAGAAGTGTAATTACTAAGATTTTAAAAATTAATAACTTAAATAATAAAGGTTTAAAAAACTAGAAACTTCTATTTATAGGCGTAAATATAGGTTAGAAAGAGAAGTTATAAAGAGAAAGGAACTGTTATAGGAGTTCTACTAATAGTAGCTAGATAGTAAGCCTATATTACTGCATATAATAGTATAAGATAATACTATAGCATATATATTAATTAATACTAGGTGTTTAATATATAGTATAGTCTTCTTAAAGTTTTTATTATAAAATAACTTACAATATACTTCTATATATAGATATAAGGTATTAAGAATAGCTAGAAAAGTAACCTAGGTAACTAATGTTGTAAGAATAAAAATTAATTAAGATAGCTATAGAGACACCCTCTAGGCATATGTATTTAATAGAGAAAGAGAGTACAACCTTATTCTAGAAAGACTATAGATAAATAAGAACAAGGTTACTATAGCACTAGCTAAGAGTTGTTATTTATCTACTCCTTCTAGATATAAGTAAGAAGCAGAGAGGGTGCTTATTCTAACTAACTGCCTAAGACTATTAGCCTAGAGTTATTCTAAGCGCTAAGAAAGGGGTCTAGGACAGACTAAAACATAGAACTGTTTACTATATTAATAGCAGATATTTAGAAGGCTTTAAAGAAGAAGAATCTAATAAATCTCTAAGACCTTCTTCTAGAGTTCCTAAAAGATAAGTTTAGAATATTTATAAAGAAGAAAACAGATAGGTTTATACCTTACTATAATTCTAATATTAATTATATAATTAAGCTAGTTAAATAAGATAGTGAGCCTATAACAGTACTATAGAGGCTACTATACAACATATCCTATAAGGAGCTTCTAGTGCTCTATTAACAACTTACTAGCTACTTAGATAAAGGTTTTATCTAGGTAAGCAAATCTAGTGCTTCTACGCTAGTATAGTTTGTTAAGAAACCTAGTAGAGGTCTATAGTTTTATGTTAATTGTTAAGCACTAAATAAAATTACTAAGAAGGCCTAGTACCTACTACTCTTAATTTATAAGACCTTCTTATAGATATTAAAAGTAACGTAGTTGACTAAAGTAGATATTATCTAAGCCTTCTATAAGATTAGGATTACTAAGAGAGATAAATAGAAGATAGCTTTCTAGACAAGATTCAGACTCTATAAGTAGCTAGTAACGCTATTTAGGCTAGCTAACACCTAAAGTATATTCTAGCAGTATATTAACTAGGTCTTAAGAGAGTACTTAGATAAATAGTACTCTACCTACGTAGATAATATGTTAATTTACTCTAGTAGTACCTAAGAGGAATATAAAACTAAAGTTAAGGAAATAATCTAGAAGCTAGGAGCTATAGAGTTAAACCTTAATATAGAGAAGAGTAAGTTCTCTGTTAAGAGTACTAAGTACTTAGAGTTTATTATTAAAGCTAGTAAGAGTATCTAGATAGATTCTGTTAAAGTTACTACTGTAAAGTTATAGCAACTTTTAAAGATAGTAAAGAGAGTCTAGATCTTCCTAGGGTTTACAAAGTTCTACTAATAGTTTATTAACTAGTTTTTTAGTATAACAGAGCTTCTAACAAGCCTAATAAAAAAAAAAAAAAAAAAAAAAGAAAAAAAAAAAAAAAAAAAAAAGAACCCAACTATGTAACGCGTGTAGATATAGGTGGTGGCCGAATAATTAAAAAAAAAATGGGGGGGG
>SATZ01000637.1:0-18515 GCA_004335205.1 Ascochyta viciae-villosae | reverse complement strand
TATAGTCCTGTCCGATATCGGTTTAAAACGCGGCCCCCACCCCCCCCGGGGGGGGGCGGGGATTAACCCCCCCCCCCCCCTGGCTCGAGTGCCTAGCGCCAAAACCCTATCTGCGCCACAGCTGATTAGTTAGCAGCCCTTGCACAACTCTACTAAGGCTTACGCACAGCATTTTGGTCTAGTTATTAGCAATTACAGGGCGTTTTAGGGGGTACTTGGACTACGCGCACGTCTAAAAGGTACCCACGCTGGCTTCTTGCTGAGTCACCTATTGGTGAGAAAGCACGCTAGGCACCCGAGCTGGGGGGGGATTCACGTATGCAAAGCAGATAGACACTAACTAAACACAATCAATCAAAGAACAAGAGCATGGAGGCCGTAAAGACGCAAGAACCTTCAAGCTGGTGGCACAGGCAAACGTGATAACTTAAGCATCAGCCTCGCGCGCCTATAGTACAAGCGCAGGACGATCAGCTGTAGAGCACAAGATTGGAAGAAGTGGCGGAGAGTCAGCGCCGGTGTGATAGGAGATCGCGATGAGAGCGAAGACGAGCGCAGCTCTCAATATCCTTCTAGCCCAGAGCATGATTCCAGCTAGAGTGTTCTAATCTTAGATTAAGTTCAATGTGCAGAAGGATGATGTGGGGCTAGAGTTGGATTTGAAGATACACTAGTTGTTTAGCCTGGTCTTTGTGCTATTTGTTTCTATGTTGTATATCAGAAGATTGGATTTGCCTGCGTTCAAGCTAAGTATAAACAATCAATTAAAACGTGGGAAAATTGGCGCCGCTTTCGTATTCACCTGCGAACCCATCGTATAGTCCGAGCTCACTTAATGTCAGTTCACTTGCTTCCTTCCAACGGGATGTCAAAAGGTCGTTCAGCCTGTGGTGTGATACGCGCTAAGTGACGTCGTTCACCCTGTGCAATTGAGTGTGAGCACTTGTCGATCGATCAATGCAGTCGGGCCAATACTGACCGTGGTCCATCGAAGGTCGCCGCATGGCATGTCAGTCTATTCTATAACGCATCATCAGAATAGATGACCTTCAAAACTTGTCAATTTACTTACATACCAAACCACAACGCTTTTATCTTCCCATTTGACTCGGGCATGGAAATCAAGCCCCGAAGCGATGTGGTCGAAAAGGAATCTCAGGACAGCATCACTTTCTTCCTTCTTGAAGCCAACGATATGCCCAACATCTTCAAGTTGTCAGTGCTGAAACTCTAAAATTAATTGTGAAGACTTGCAATGTGGTTTGACGAAAAGAGCTTTCTCTCGTGTAACAGGGTGGGTTCTGATATTCGGATGAGTGTTCATCACCGGCTCTCGCCTCACTATTCCACCTCTTGCCCTGCTTGATTCTGCGAGCTGTATGCCAGAATGCACAGCCTTCTGATTGTGTAAGATCTTTTTGAAGGAGACCGACAAGCGCTTGTATGCTTCCACGTTATCGGAGAAGATTGTATCTCCACCGGCTTTCGGTTGCTCAAGAATATACATGAATGTTGTTCCAGCTGGTTGCAGCTCGAACGACGTGTCGCTATGCCAGGTGATCGAGTTAGTGCGTGCGCCAAATATCTTCTCCATGGTCTTGTCACCCGCGCCACGATGAGCCAAATGCACTTCTGGATACCCCTTCGGACTGCCCGTAGTGGGGTGGATATTGAGAGGTCCGAAATGCTTGCAGTATTCCAGCGCCTCCGGGATCGGAAGATCTGCAAAATCTTGATCGCGAAATACAACTACCTTGCGCTGGGCGACGAGTAAAGCTAGTTCGTCTTTGCCCGCTTTTGACAGTGAGGTAAGTTGTACACCACGAACTTCAGAACCCATCCCTGGAGTGATTTCGGTGACTACACTACGTTTATGTAGGAGTTTGTTTAGAGCTGCATCTGCATCGAGCCCTGGGTCGTGGTGTGCGAATGCTTCTATGGCAGGGAAATCGCCGTCATGTTCCCATACTGGCAGATAGTGGGGGTACTCAACATCGCTCGAGCATTAGAGATACGATGAAATGGGGGGTTTCGAGATCGATGGACTTACTTTGGCTGGTGGCCAGACGTCTGAGCCCTCCTCTTCCAGTGCGTGGTTGTAGTCGTTGTTGTTCAGGAGAGTGGGCTGGTAGTTGCCCACAACTCTTCCAGAGGGCATCACTGCGGCTTGTTTGGTTCCGTTCGACATAGTTCGGGGCAGATTTTCTTATTGTAATCCTGTCAGAGCTGAAGGGATGTGCTAGAAGAGACTGTCATGTTAATCAAACCAACAGAAATCAGTATATGCATGCAATTTACTGTCAGTCCCCACGGCGAAGCGATAAAGCTGCAATAGCAATGAAAGCTTACGTACATGCAAGTACTCACTGATGGAAACACAGCTGCATTTCGCTTCGGGACAAGTCATGTGGCGTTCCACGCCCACATTCTGCGACAAGTCGCTCACCACAGGAGTAGTGCGGGGGTGATGACATGCACTCACTCATTAGGCACAATTGCGGAGCTTTGACCCTATTCCGATATCGAACTAATGGCTACATGAATTCAAAAGCACTGTAACAGGCTACGAAAGCCTCAAATCTCAGTGTCTCGTTTTCCCACGCTTCAGCTGGTTCGCAGTACTCTGAGAAAACATCTGACCTATATCGATTCGTGCGGCCGATATTTATGTTGAAGCCATGTTCGAGACGTCTACCGTCACTGTTTCTTCCAGTTCACCATATACCCATCAGAACTATGTACATATAGATACACCTTCTACGGCTCAAGAACATGCCAATACCTTAAAAGCCGCCAGACGAACGGTCGAGATCTTACAAGCGCAGCTTGATCCTCAAGTCAAGTGGGCATTTCGAGGGTACCTTTCATACGCGTGTTATATGCACAATCAGACACTTTATCAGAGATACACCGATGTAAGTAAAATCTTTTTATTGCAGTGTCCTTCCTGAGCTTACGGTCAGGACAACGATATCGTGGTCAACTCCACCGAGTTTTCGGCCATAGATGAGATTGAGCGCGTGTTGTTGCGCAACGCACCGAACGAATTCAAGAAGGCACTATCGCCTTCAAGATTGCTTAAAGCACATTACCAATGTCCGGATGGTTCCCTGGTTCGATTGGATATATACAACACCACGATGCGGAGCACTGGTTCTGGCACATACCACAATTTACGCATCAATCAAGGCCTCTGTCGCCATCAACTCCAGAGTGGTTCTGCTTTTGAGATGCCGATTCTGACACTCAATGCTCTCATAGACATGAAGCTTGTCGCATATCTGGATCGAACGCAGCGAAAAGATCTAGAAGATATCTTCTTCGCTTTATGGAGCTGTGAGCTCGATGGGAGTGCAGGGCTTCCTTGGTACGCTGACAATGTCACTGAGAATTCTGTACGTCTGTCTCAGCGTCTCGATGAATCTAAACGAATTTTTCTGGTGGCGAACCATGGAGAAGCCCTGTCGGAGGTATTTCAGAAAAACTTGCTGTTTCTTCAAACCGTGGAGGGTAAGGCCTAGGGTGCGACTTGGTTCGATACACAATTGCGCGTCTTGCTATCTCCGTCATCATATCTATCTAGATAGAAGCCTTGAATCTTCTGTGTGGAGGCGACGCCAAAGCATGAAAAAGCTAGTGGTGTATAGAAAAGAGCCTACATAGTAAGGTAACCCTAATCAGGGTTCTCCAAGTTCTAAACCGACGGAAAACAACGTCCCGAAAAGTAGCGGTGCAAGCATGGTACCGATGGCATCTACCAAACATAGAAAGGTCCATAGAATCTTGACATCTGCCGTGGCTATGTGTGCAACCATGAGAGACTGCAAAGCCTGTCGGTAGCTCCCACCGAGCGTGAACGTTGTCATTGCTAAACAGGGGGTTAGTGATATCGTAGCTCTTTAGGAGTTCTTCCTACCACAACCGATCCACCATGGACTGAAGCCCATGCCAATGCCGAAGCAGCCTAAAACCAAAAGTACTACACTCCACGCTGCAAGCGAGCGATCTGCCTGTAGCACATCTGATGATGACCGAGCAAGAAATCGATTGTGCAAGGCCGGCGCGGCATAGAAGAACAAGACTAGGTTGATAATAGCTGATAGCGATATAAGATATCCCGTCTGTCGTTTTTAGCGTGCAGCAATGATTTAAATGCCTTCGTCGTACACCGATAAAGATGACCACTTACTTGAGCAATAGACCATCCGAATCGCACTGGCATGAGCTGTAACAGCAGCTCGTATGCACTGTGCGATATTTTGTTTATCAAGTATGCAAGCAGCAATATCCTAATTGTAAGAAGAGCGGGAAGGTGCTGCTTCAACGCCATGAGATCTTCGTGGACCGATGTAGATGCCGATCCGAAGCCGCTGTATAAAGAACCATTGCTCCTTTGAGGTTTTCGCCTTTGAGACTCGTTTCGACTCCCGCTAGGTAATTGTGACAGCAAGAAAAAACCCAACAGCTCCAATGGTATGCTCAGTGCGAAGGGAACAGTCGGGCCGAACCGCTCCATCAAGACAGAGCTTAGCACTGGAGCAACAAGCTCCGAACCTATGTTTGCAGCCCCCATGTATAAGTATGTTTTTGTCCGTTCAACAGCTGTAGTCACTTCTGTGATGATCAAGTAAAGCATCGCATTGAGGACGGAAGGACCACCGCCCAAGAATCGAAATATGGCGGTCAGGTAGACTGTACGTATAGGGACCCATTTTCTGGAGTGATCTATGATTGTTAAGTTGCGAGCGACTTCAACGAATTCAGTCCGTAGGAGGAATGACTTACATAAAGCTAACGTGCCGAAATCCTCCAGTACTTGGCCACATAATTGGCCCCACGGCGATTTGCTACCATACCATAAGGGAAGGCCAACAACACCGCTTCGTGAGTTTAGTCTCAAGGTACCAGGTCAGGCCAATAGAATTCTTAATGAAAAAGCCGCCAAGGAGCGACAGATAGCCTTGGAGTAAAGCCAGCTCACTCTGGACGCTTTTTGTTTTGCAATCTTTCTCAGGCGTTGTTTCACCTGGCGCATGTTCGTGCGTGCCTTTGAAGTAGTGTTGCTCTTCACATAGACCTTGCTCAAACATCTGTATCTTAGGCGCAGCTCTTAAGAAAGAGGCCAAGTGTAATAAGAACATTAGTGTAAAACATACGTAGCGAATTTGTAACTAGCTTAGTTCTCTTGTTGCGCTGTAAGCTGTTTCTGGCAAGGATACAAACTAATTGTCGCTCTAGCCTGCTTGCTTGCCCTTGTTAGAAGAGGAGTCTTGTAGGCTCTTATGCTAATCTATTAAAATTTTAGTAATAAGTTAACAAATAACATCTAGAATTGAACAAATGCGTTGCAATAGCTGGAATCGTTGCAAGGACTGTGGTAGCCTTTCCAAGGACTGCAGGAGGATGCGATGGCGATCGCATCAGTGGGGTTGCAGGTAAGATGCGCAGCCACATTCAGCTTAGTATGCAGCGCCCCTAGCGAAAGCATCACCCTCAAAGCCTAAAATTCGCCGTGCCTAGGTTATCTCCGAGTTTGAAGCCAACCCTCCAAAGGACCAAAAGTCAATATTCCGAACGCTAAGGTCGCAGTCGCGCTCAACAACACCTAGCCCACGCGATATCATGCAGCTGACAGCTGAGGCAGCCAACGCGCGTACGCTGACTGGCCAGAGCGGCCGAGCGCGGGTTGGGCACACAGATTTCGGCACACCGTAACACGGCAGATTTACACTTCTGTGTTTACGGTTTGGGCTAACGATATTATAAACACCCACGCTTAGCCGCGTTTAGAGGGCCTATTTTGAGAAGTTACAGAACGTCCGTCTGTGTGATAAAAATGACCAACTAGATCGCAAAGATCACATTTTTCTCTACGACCCTTGCGATCTAGTTGCTTATTTTCGTCACATTGAGCTCCTCATCATAAAGGAAGGCGGGTTAACCTGCTTATGAACACAGCGTAAGCTAGGACTGCGGCGTTGATGCGGACCGAAAGTCAGGAGGTGCTGTAGTGCAGCAACCGGTTGTAATACGGAGATTGGTCCAACGAGCACTCTAACAGATAATACCGTAAAAATTCGATTGTTTGGCCGCAAGCTAGCAGGGGACGGCAAGGCGGAGTTGTTGTAGAGCAAAGATACAACTAATGGACACCTCTAGATTAATACTAAGCTTTGCTAATTAATTGCTCCTCCTTTTAACGCAACTTGTCTTGATTGGCTTTATGTCTATCAAAAGTTATCCGGCCTGTGCCGCCCTGCTAGCTTGCAGCCAAACAATCGAATTTTTACGGTATGCCCTTGACTCGTAGATGCGCTCCCAGTGTTGTCTAATTTTCTTACCTGTAGTAAGAACTACTGCATAAAGTTGGATTATGCTGATTAGACCAAATTTTACAACCTTAGGCTTTGAATATTGTCTAACTAACGTCTATCTGTTACACGGGGTCAAGGTACACTACATCCTAAGGGTTATACTTCTCTAGTCTCTATAAGAGCCCGTCCCTGTAAGGGGCTACGCTTAAGGAGCAGATGCACAGGTTTACTAAGGTTGTGTTCAATAAAGAGTCATCGTACTACTTATAAGAGAGCTTATATCTGAGTGCAGATCAGAGAGGCATGCCTAGCTGTTGATGTGAGCGTTGTTCAGAGACGGTCTGGCTGCATCCGCGCGCCCCACCTGAACACGGTTCAAATGAGCAGAATCCAGGTGTGAGGACCCGCACCCGGATTCTGAGGATGAGCACTGAGATCCCATCAGGGACGCTGCTAAACGGGCCTTTGCTAAACGGGCCTCAACCCATCACAGTCCCTGCGTTAATAACGTAAGATTCTATTCAACATTTGTTGAGAATGGCTAACAAGACACGGCGCTTTGTTGCAGAGAATACTATCCTTGCGCTCTTATTAGCTGTTCTTAGCTTGCCGGGTTTCCCACTGCACAGGAACAGACGTTAACTCTATATAAACTCTAGGAAAGCTTCTAGTTGACTTACCTGATATACCATCGATTTATTAGATACCCTTTGTTCTAATCGCTTATATCACACAAATTCAACCTCGCAATGTACATTCTCTCTTATCTTAATATATTATTGGCTACGTCATCGCTTGTTGCAGCAGGATGCTCACTCTGTCCTTTGTTTAGGTAGGTTAAACTTCTAGTGCTTCCTAGCTAAGATTGCCCTCAGCTATCCTAATAACTATTTATATTAACCCTTCTAATAGCGGAAGATGTATTTCACCAGACGGCAAGAAATGTATCAAGGGCGAAGTTAAATATCAATACGTTGCTGTGAATAATTACTGTTGTCGCACGCTGGGATTTGAAACTGTTAAGTGTTGGAGCGTCTGCAGCTAATTGCAGCAGGTAAGCATTCTCCTTTCTAATACTACGTATACGTCACTTAGCCTTATGTTTCTCTACGTTGCGTGTATTAATTACATGTCTGCTAAGATTTGTCTCTAAGTATAACAGACTAAACACCCTTTACCTCCTCTTCTTGTCTTTAGCCTCGTTCCTGCCTGCCTGCCTGCCTGCCTACTCTACTCTACTCTACCTACCTCCTAGATAGTTGCTTAGGCAACTATCAGATCTGTTACCCTATAACAAGTATACTAGATAGCTGCTAGATACTTAATAGCTCCTTATTAAATACAATCTTGTTACCTAGTATTACCTAGTATAGTTCCTTAAGCCTAGGTCTTTATATTAGGATAAGATTTATTATAAGACTAGATATTAAGAGTATACCTTAAGTAGTAATAATATTAAACTGTAGTATTAAGAACTAGAAGACTTAGTTTTTGTAGATAAGATGTAGGTGTTATAAGTAATATATAGAATACTCTATTTATTAAGAACAATAAGTTAAAGACTAATAAGGCTCTCTTATAATTTAATTTAATTTAATTAGATTAGATATAGTTGTAGCTACAAAGTACAGCTATGCCTAGTTAATAGGCTTAGTAGACAGCTAACGCAATATAAACCTTAATCTATCCTGCTCTACTATACTCTTAAAAGAGCTATCTGTCTCTAGAGGCCTATAGTATCTAGCTTCTATCTATAACTATATATAGCTTATTTCTAGAAGTAATATATTTACCTGTGTTTATATTCTTTGAATATTCTTCTATTACAACGTTACTAAACGATAGATCTACCTACTAGAAGCTTAGCTTACCTAGATCTACTCTATCTAAGGTTAGGCTAACTTACTAATAGATTTAAATCTCTTCTTGCTTATGCTATATATACAACAGGCTAATCGCCTATATTAGGTATGCTAAGTAATTAGCTAATAGGAGCACAGGACGCTTAATAAGCATATAAATAGTAACCTAAGTAGACACCTACATATAGATTAATAATCTATCTTCTAGTTATTCTTAAGCTTGTTATCTAATAATATCTTCTTATATATATACTATACTTAAAGCCTTATAAATACAGTATTATTTAAGGCTTATAGAAGTATAGTTACCTTATATGTTATAACTGCAATACCTTTAGTCTTTTTTAAGCGTTTAGCTATTATATATACTAGCTTACTCTAATACCTCTAGAGCTGAAAGTAAGTTCTCTAATCTCTAATGTTCTTTAAGTGTTGTAATACTATCTACTAGTTTCTTATATAGCTGTGTTGTGCAGTATAACCTGCTACTAGGCGTAGTAGCAGTATTATATTATTATAACACAGCTTTATAAGAGTAATTCTCTGCTTATACGTGCTATTAAGCCTACTAGGTATAAGAACTTATATATAAATCTTCTTAGACCTTATTAGCTTATATAAAAGAGGTACTACTTCTTTAACATAGAAAGGTAATAGTAGGTAAGGCTATCTAATAATCCTTAAGTATGTTATAGCACTAATAGTAGAATACTAAATATCTGTAAGGTAATTTACGTAGAATGTAATACTATTTAGCCTAAGAGCTTATTAATATAGAGCCTTATAGACATTATTAAATAGTAATAAGCTTACTTACTAGCCTATTAGTAACTATGTTATATATATTATAACTATTATATTTAAGAAGTGTTTAGGCTCTATAATTATATCTTACATTACTATGTTGTAGATAGATAGCTACTACTACCTTTAGTAGATGTGTTATATTAATATCTATTATAACAGGCTAGGCCTAGGTGCTAGCTTCTTAGCGTACACTGCCTTAGCACTACTCTAGCTTACGCTTTCTAGTATAGACTAGAGCTCTGCTATAGAGCTAATATGTCTAAAACAGAGTTATAAAAACTCTGCAACCTCTGTTCTAGAAGTTGTTCTCTATTAAATCTTTCTTATATTTTACTAGCAAATTCCCTTAGAGGTTAGCTCCTTATTATTAGATTTAACTACTAAATAAAGATTAATAAGCAAGACGTACAATAATACTGCTAGGCGTTTAAAAGAGTACAGTATTAAGCTATACACTAGTAACAACAACTAATTAAACATTAGAACTAAACTCTAGAACTATACTACTATATTAGTACTTAAGAAATAGTAGAAGAAGCTACTAGCTTACGTACTAGAACGCCTAACTACCTACCTATTATAGATAACTCTACCTAAGGCTGTAGTAGCTATTACTAATAAAAAAGCCTACTCTGCTACAGATTCTTACTAGGAGCTATAATAGGAAGATATAGGTAAAACTATACAAAGGCTAGTTAAGGCCTAGATCTAAGCCTATATTACATCTATAAAATTGCTAAACTAGAGTATAATACTCTCTACTTCTATATAAGCAATTAATAATACACTAAGCAAGCCTATAAAGTTACCTAATATAAGCAAGTTTAGTAGTAACTAATAAGTATACTAAATGTTTAAGTCTTAGATAAAGAACAAGCTAAGGTCTATAGGAGACTAAGAAGCTATCCTAGAGGTTACCTATATATTTAATAGGCTAGAAGAATAAGCTGTACAGGTTAGCTTATTATAGAAGAACTAAAACCTAATAGGTATAACTACTTAGTTCTAGGACTTTCTAGATAAGTAGTATAAGAACTTACTATTTAAGAAGTGCTCTTAGTAGAAACTCTAAACTATTACTATAAAGAAGAGCAACTAGAGTATTAAGTCCTTTAATATAGAGTTTATCTAGCTAGCCTATAACACTGCTAAAGAGGATAATATAAAGAACCTTAAAACTAGGTATATTTCTATACTCTAACTAGACCTCTAAGATAAGATAGTTTTAGTAGATATTCTAGATAACTAGGACCTCTAAAGCCTTATAGCTAGAGTCTTAGTAGTAGAGGTTAACCTCTGTAGGTCTAAGGCACTAATAAACAGCACCTTTAGACAACATATACAAAGAATAAACCTAGATAGTATAGACTAAGAACCTACTAAGGTCTACTCTAGGAAGATTAAGTCTAATAACTAACTATAAGCAGAGTAGTAGACTTAAGAAGTTATAAACTAGCAGAGAGCTGCTAATATCTATCTAAGATGTAGAAAGAAGAGTTACTATATAAGCAGATATAATCTAGCTCTAGCTAAAAGACTAAAGAAAGTCTAGGTTAAGAGCGTAATTGCTAAGGTTTCTAAAACTAATAATTTAACTAATAAAGGTTTAGAAAACTAGAAACTCCTGTTTAAAGGCGTAAACAGAGGTTAGGAAGAGAAGTTATAAAGAGAAGAGAACTATTCTAGGAGTTCTACTAGTAGTAGCTAGATAGTAAGCCTATATTACTGTGCGTAATAGTATAAGACAATACTATAGCATATACATTAATTAATACTAGGTGTTTAATATATAGTATAGTCTTCTCTAAGTTTATATTATAAAACAACTTCTAACGCACTCCTATATATAGATATAAGGTATTAGGTATAGCTAAGAAAGTAACCTAGGTAACTAATGTTGTAAGAATAAAGATTAACATAGATAGCTATAGAGAGGCCCTCTAGGCATATATACTAGATAGAGAAAGAGAGTACAACCTTATCCTAGGAAGACTATAGATAAATAGGAACAAAGTTACTATAGCACTAGCTAAGAAATTATTGTTTATCTACTCCTTAAAGACATAAGTTAGAAGTAGAAAAGGTACCTATTCTAACTAACTACTTCAGCCTGTTAGCCTAGAGCTGTATTAGGCACTAAGAAAGAGGTCTAAAATAGACTAAAATATAGAACTACTTACTATATTAATAGTAGATATTTAAAAGGCTCTAAAGAAGAAGAAGCTAATAGATCTTTAAGACCTTCTTCTAGAGTTCTTAAAAGATAAGTTTAGAACTTTTATAAAGAAGAAAGCAGATAAGCTTATACTTTACTATAGTTCTAACATAGATTATGCTATTAAGCTAATTAAACAAGATAGAGAACCTATAATAGTACTATAAAGACTACTATACAACATGTTCTAAGAAGAGCTTCTAGTACTCTAATAACAACTTACTAGCTACTTAGACTAGAGCTTTATCTAAGTTAGTAAGTCTAGTACTTCTGCTCTTGTACTGTTTATTAAGAAACCTAGTAGAGGCCTCTAATTCTGTGTTAATTATTAAGCACTAAATGTAATTACTAAGAAGAACTAGTACCTACTACCTCTGTTCTATAAGACTCTCTTATAAATCTTAAAAGCAACATAGTTTACTAAAGTAGACGTTATCTAGGCCTTCTATAAGATTAGGATTACTAAGAGAGATAAATAGAAGATAGCTTTCTAGACAAGATTTAGACTCTATAAGTAGCTAGTAACGCTATTTAAGTTAGCTAACACCTTAAGTATATTTTAGCAGTATATTAACTAGGTCTTAAGAGAGTACTTAGATAAATAGTACTCTACCTATATAGACAATGTGTTAATCTACTCTAGTAGTACCTAAGAAGAATATAAGACTAAGGTTAAGGAAATTATCTAGAAGCTAGAAGCTGTAAAGTTATACCTTAATATAGAAAAGAGTAAGTTCTCTATTAAGAGTACTAAGTACTTAAGATTTATTATTAAAGCTAGTAAGAGTATCTAGATAGACTCTGTAAAGGTTGCTACTATAAAGTTATAAGAACCTCTAAAAGATAGTAAAAGAAATCTAGAGCTTTCTAGAGTTTACAAACTTCTATTAATAGTTTATTAACTAGTTTTCTAGTTTAGTAGAGCCTCTTACACGCTTAATAGAAAAAAATATAATCTTTAAGTAGAGAGAACTCTAGTAGTAAGCCTTTAATGCTATAAAAGCTGTATTTACTAAAGAACTAGCACTTATAAACTTTAACCTAGATCTAGAGATAGTATTAGAGTATAACACGTTAGGATAGGCAATAGAAGGAGTACTATCCTAATATAGGAAAGATAAGATACTCTATATAGTAGCATACTTCTTAGCTAAGAGCTCTAAGGTAGAAGCAAACTATACTATTTATAATAAGAAAATACTAGCAGTAGTTTAATACCTCTAGGAATAGAGTATAGAGCTAAAACAGGTAAAAGGATTTATAGTTGTTACTAAATATAAAAAATTAGAGTACTTCTATACAGCCTAACTTCTCTTAGAAAAACATGTCTAATAGTTAAGCCTTTTCTAGCTAATTAAACCTTAGCTTTACTTATAGGCCTAGTAAGGTTAATAACTAAGTAGACGCACTTTTAAGGAAGAAAGAGGACGTTCCTCTGTCTAAGAGAGATAAGAGAACTAAGACTAGATAGTTTTAACTGTTAAAATTATTTACACAAGTAGTAAGAACTAGCCTAGAAGATAACTCTGCTAATAATATATAGGTTTTCTCCTTAGGACTACGTAGGGCAGACTAACTCCTCTCTAAAATACTTCTAAATAGAGAACTATATAAGAAACTAGACTAAGCGCATATAGAAACGCCTTTAGTTAAGAACTTAGAACTATATAATAGTATTAAAGAATTTAAATTACTTTAGAAGAATACTACTAAGAATAATAAGACTTACTAACTTACTAAGTACTCTATTCCTTTAGGTGCCTAAAAGTTTCCTATATAGCTTAACCTTAAGGTTTCTCTTTCTAAGTACTTTGTAGATAATAGAGACTAACTATGCTACTATAGGAGGGTATAGGTTCTAAACTCTAATACTCTTAGAACTAGAATTGTTAATAATGCCTACTATTCTCTAATTATAGGCTATCTAGAATAAGGAAACATATATATAATCCTCTCTTAAGCCTACTTCTAGCTAGAGATATTAACTGCCTTATAACAATACGTAGAGAACTATAATATATACAGAAGAATAAAGCTATAGAGAGAACTAAAGTAGAGACTTCTTAAACCCCTCTCTTTGCCTAATAGGATTTAGAAAGAAGTCTCTATAGACTTTATAACAGACCTACCTAAGAGTAAAAGTAACTATAATCTTATAGTTATTACAAATAGACTCTTTAAGAACGTTATCCTAGTCCCCTTACTAAATCTATTAGTAAAGATAGTTACCTGTATATTTATATCTAACGTAGTAGCTTACTACTAGTTGCCTAATATAATTATTTCTAATTAAAGAACATAATTTCTTAGTAACTTCTAGTAAATAATATGTTAATTGCTAAAAATTATACAGAGACTCTCTACAGCCTTTTACCCTTAAATAGACAGAAGCACTAAATATACAAACTCTATAGTAGAAGCCTACTTAAGAGCCTATATTAACTAGGCCTAGAATAATTAGTCTGCTTAGGTGCCTATAGCTTAGATTATAACTAAAGGATAGGTAGCTATATCTACAGAGTTTAGCTCTTTCTTCTTTTAGTATAGTTATAATATAGATCTAGTCTAGATAGACCTAGACTTAATAGTAGAGTTATTACACTAACATATAAAAGAACCTACTAGAGCTGTAGTAAGTATAGTATAGAAGTTTACTAAAATAATTAACTTTGTTAAAGCCTAGATAGCAGAGGTCTAGTAGATATAAAAATAGCAGGCTAATACACACTAAAGAGAAGCCCCCTAGCTAAAGATTAGAGACAAAGTCTAGCTAAAGCTAGAAAACTTGTTTTTAAACAGCTAAGCAAGCAGGAAGCTAGACTAGAAGAGCTAGAAGTTTATAGTTATAGAAATTATTTCTCTATATAATATTTGTAACAAGCTAGTAAGAGGTAACTTAGTTAATTAATGTATTTAATTAGTATCTATCTGCTTTGTATATATAAAGCCTACTTATATATAAAGGAAATTTAGAGATAACGTAATCTTACTAAATTAAGTTTATAGGCAGTTATAGAGATGCTTATTTTATAAGTGCTAAACACTAGAGCAACTAGCAGTAAGCCTAGAAGCTCTATCCTACGCAATATACCTCCTAGATAGTTTAGTATAGATTATCTGTCTTCTAAGCGCCTAGTATATAACTTAAGTAATTATCTTATAGTTATATTTTGCCTTCTTACCTCTTTAAGCTCTTAGTTATTAACTAGTTGCTTATAGGTAGGTTTCCTCTCTATTTAGCTTGTATAGGTGTTAATTTTTAGAGGGTAAAAGTAAGAGTAAGGTTTTCTAACTAACTACGTAGTTCTGTTGTTATATAATACCTAATTGTTAAGAGAAATTAAGTGTTACTCTTACTTTTACTAGGCTTAGAGCGTTCTATATAAACTGTTAACTCTCCTAATTTCTCTATTTCTTTAGCTATCTTATTAATTATAACTGTACGTATACCTAAATTTAGCTCTAATTAACTTCTACACTCTCTAGTTGCTTACTAGTAATTCTTCTCTTATCCTATTACCCTCTAGCTAGTTATTAGCAGTGTTAATTTGTTCTCTTCTTAGTTACAGTAGCTCTAGAGCTCTATTAGTAAGCTTTAGTAGTTATTATAACTAGATAGTATCTAAATTAAGCTTTTTCTAGTCCTACTATCTACTCTTTTAAACCTTTAGCTAATATAGTATAGAAATAATACAAAGCAAAGCGCCTTACATATACTACTGCTGCTGTTGCTTATAACTGCGCCTTACGCGCTGCTGCTGCTGCCTCTGCTCCTCTACTACTACTACTACTACTGCTGCCTTTGCCTCTGCCTCTGCCTTTCTACGCGCCTAGCGCTCTGTATAGCTGCTTTGTCTTACTACTGCTACTGCCTTCTGCCCTAGCTTTAGCTAATTAAGTGTTGTCTGTTAGGCCTATAGGCTTGTTTAACACTGTTACTGTTATAGCTATAGTTGCCTACGCTTATACTGCCTATGCCCTTACCCTTACTCTGCCTCTGCCTCTGCCTCTACCTCTGCTACTACTGCCTGCACCTCTTACTGCGTTGTTAGACACTCTAGAAGAGCTAAAGTATAGGTTAATTCCCTGCGCATACTGCATAGACATGCTGCTAGTAAGTAGCACAGCTGCGCTGTGTATAGAGAACCTAAGCGCAGGTTTACACAGTAGGCACTATAAGCGCTATGCCTCTAGGTACTCCTGCTACTCTCTATATATTATCTAAATAGAGCTATTAGATAGTAGACTAACAGCTTGTTAGGTACCTAGCGTTAGAGCTGCTAGAGATAGAGCTAGTAAATACACTAGTTGCGTCTAACAGCGTAACAACTCTAGTAAGTAACCTATTTTAATAATTAATTACTATTATAGCTAATTAAGTATATAGCAGGTTAGTAAGCTGTGTATTACTATCTGCGTAATAAAGAAGATAGTTAATAATAGCTACTATGCCTAGACCTCTCTAGAGCGTAGATAGGTAGCTGTTTATTAGGTTTTTAAGCTTTATAGCTGCTAGGTATATACTTAAAAGAGCTGCTACTAGTAGCTATAGTAGTGTTCTGCACTTTAGAGAGAGTGTTATCCTCTCTATTAGTTTTAATAAAAAAGATCTTCTCTTTCCCTATTAACTAGCTCTTTCTAGTAACTGTTTCTTTATAATATATGCTGTATAGGTTAAGGTATATTAAAAAGCGCTTATAAGCTTGCCTAGGCAGCGCTTTTATAAGTCTGTTAGCTAGCATCTTGCTTGTTTTTAGATATGTTACCTTAATTATTCTCTTAGTATACTCTTGTTTTAACTACATGTTTTAAATATCTACATAGCACAGCTAGGTAGTAAGCTACTTACTCTCTTTAATAACTAATTAGATTATTTGTTAGTTATTACAGAAGATCTTCTATAGTACCTCTAAGTCTAAACAGAGTTCTGTTAGAAATTGCTTTAGAGTAATTAACTCTTTAGCTATATGCTCTAACATAAGTAATTTAGCTTCTATTATAGAAGTAGTTATAGTTAATTAACATACTACTTTCTAGATAATTAGACCTCTAAATAATTAGACTATATACCCTTAGAAGAATCTATAACTCTTCTAATTATTAGCAAATAATACGTTGCTACAGATAAGCAATTAACTGCTATTATAAGCTCTGTACCTTATGCCTAGGTGCTTAGTTTTATAGAGGTACGCTAGTACTTAAGCAGCTGCTTTAAAGTAAGCTACTTCTAGGTTAGTTAAATAGTAAGAGAGTTAAAAGGCAGTATATACTACATCTAGTTAGATTATAATTACTGTGTAGAGTATAGACCTAACCTGCTCCTAGTAAGCTTTAACTTCTTGTTTTAAAGCTTCCCTAGTATGCTTAAGTAGCTCTTCTATTAGCAATAGTACTGTTAGGAATCCCTTGCCTATAACTTTAAACTTAGTAGCTATTTTCTTAATATAGGCGTTATAGGCAAGTGTTATAGTTCTAGCAGATCTATCCTATATAATCTAAATTCCTAAGAACTATTTAGCAGCTCTATAATCCTTAATTTAGTACTTACTTATTAATAAGCTTATTAGCTTCTTAGCAGACGCTTAATTATTATTGTAGAAGGCAAGGAGAATATTGTCTATATAGAATAGTAGTATAATTTTCTACTTAGTGTTAAAGAAGAGGCACAGCTCCTCTTTTAATACTGTAAGTCTAAGCTCTTAGAGGGTGCTAGAGAGCTCCTTCTACTATAGTAATAGAGAATCCTAAAGCCTATAAAGAGCTTACAGTAGTAGGACTACCTTCTCTAGATTCTAAAAGCTATTAGGCAATTTACAGAGCACCTAGAGTTAGTCCTAGTAGCTTGCATTAAGAAAGGCGCCTGCAATATTATACTGCTAGAGTTCTAGGTTAAATTAGGCTGCTATAGCTACTATAGTGCAGAAAGATTAAGAAGCAAGTGTTATAGCGTAAGTAGAGACAATTAAATCCTTAGCCTAGAGGTCTCCTCTAATGCATATTTAAGCTTTATACTTAAGAAAGTAGCTATCTTAGTTAAACTTGTAGGTAAACACCTATTTAAGCAGCAGGAGTTTTGCTATAGAGCTTAATCTGTTAATTTCTACCTAGGTCTTTTTCTTAATTAGAGTTATAATCTCTTTTTTATATACCTAGTAGAAAAGAGCTCCTAGTAGGTAGTAGGAAAGATCTTTCTATATTTTTAGGAGAAGTAGAAGATTATTGCAGTATATCTAACAATTTAGTTAGATAACTCTCTTATTTTATAAAGTAGCAGTAATAATTACTAAGTGTAATATAAAGTGCTCTTTTCTATTACTGTATTTATCTATCTAATCTATTAGTAGAGATAGAAGCTATAAGTACTAGTTGTAAGGCTAAATTAAGCTTATTACTACGTACTAGCTTACTCTGTTGTTAGCTAGTTTGTTATATTCTCTGTTAGCAATTTAGCAGCTCTACCTAGTTTATAGGCTTTAGACTCTACGCTAGTAAGAGCGCTAGCTACTAGCCTTATCTACTCTTTCTACTGTTCCCTAAGATAGAGAGGTAATAATCTATAATATAAGGGATAGATTATTAAGATCCTAGTTGCCTACTAGGTTACTCTCTTCTCTTATAGTTAAGTGCACTTCCTGTAAACTTCTAGTTAGGTCCTCCTCTTGCTAAGGAGCTTCTCTACTACGTACTAGTTGCTCTAGTTCTAGTGTTTAGTTAGAGGAAAGTAGGCCTATCTCTTAATTTTGTATTAAACAGATCTCTAGTAGCTAGCTAGCTAAGCTAACTACGCGTTTAGTATCTTCTGCAAGAGCTCCCTCTATACTAGACTAGCTATCTAATACTAGAGTTTCTTCTTAAGTGTTACCTCTAAGCTGTTAGTTAGTAGGCAAATTAATTAATAGGTCCTGCTTAGTAATAGAGAGTTTAATTACTTCTCCTATATCTATTATCTCTTTAGGTTTATATAGAAGGTCTATAAATACAGCTAACTTAGCTACTAAAATAGTAGTAGACTTATTAGTTTTATTGTAAAAGAGCTCCTTATTAAAGGTTACGTTACGTGTTATAATAACCTAGTTAAGTGCAGAGACCTATATCTAGTATATATTAGATGCTTAGTAACTAACTAAGTAACTGATATAGCCTCTAGGAGTAACTTTAAAGCTTCTCCTGTTACACCTAGCTACTCTTTCCTTATTTAATAGATAGGCACAGCAACTATAGGCGTATATCCTACTCTAATTAGGTCTTAGATTAGCTGTAAGTACTCTTACCTGCTCTAGTTTATACTAGCAGAAATAGTAAGTAAACTAGCAATTA
>SATZ01000636.1:0-18525 GCA_004335205.1 Ascochyta viciae-villosae | reverse complement strand
AAAGATATATCTAATAGTTAAGCCTCCTTAGCTAATTTAACCTTACTTTTGCCTATAGGCCTAGTAAGGTTAATAACTAAGCAGATGCACTCTTAAAGAAAGAGAAGAACATTCTTCTATCTACAGAAGATAAGAGAACTAAGACTAAATAGTTTTAGCTGTTAAAACTATTTGCATAAGTAGTAAAAACTAGCCTAAAGAATAAATCTGTTAATAATATATAAGTTTTCTTCTTAGAACTATATAAAGCAGACTAACTCCTCCTTATTACACCTCTAAATAAAGAACCTTAGCAGAACTACTATAAGAAACTAGACTAGGCGTGTATAAAGACGCTTTTAGTTAAAAGCTTAGAACTATATAACAGTATTAAAGAATTTAAAACACTTTAAGAGAGCGCTGCTAAGAATAATAAGACTAACTAACTAGCTAAGTCTTCTATCTCTTTAGGAGCCTAGAAGTTTTCTACACAGCTTAACTTTAAAGTTTCTCTCTCTAAGTGTTCTATAGATAATAAAGGCTAACTATACTACTATAGAAGAGTATAGGTTCTAAACTCTAACACCTTTAAAACTAGAATTATTAATAAGGCCTACTACTCTCTAATTATAGGCTATCTAGAATAAGGAAACATGTATGCAATCTTCTCCTAAGCCTACTTTTAGCTAGAGATGTTAACTACTCTATATTAGTATATAGAGAACTGCAATATCTATAAAAGAACAAAGCTATAGAGAGAACTAAAGCAGAGACTCCTTAAACTCCTCTCTTTGCCTAATAAGGTTTAGAAGAAAATCTCTATAGACTTTATAACAGACTTACCTAAAAGTAAAAGCAACTATAACCTTATAGTTGTTATAGATAGACTCTTTAAAGATATTAATCTAGTCCCTCTACTAGACCTGTAGGTGTAGACAGTTACCTATATATTTATATCTAATATAGTAGCTTACTATTAGTTGCCTAACGCAATTGTTTCTAACTAAGAAACATAATTCCTTAGTAACTTCTAGTAGATAATGTGTTAATTACTAAAAATTATATAGAGACTCTCTACAGCCTTCTACTTTTAAACTAATAGGAGCACTAAATATATAAACTCTGTAGTAGAGGCCTACTTAAGGGCCTATATTAACTAGGCCTAGGATAATTAGACTGCTTAGGTGCCTATAGCCTAGATTACAGTTAAAGGATAAGTAGCTACATCTACTAGCTTTAGCTCTTCCTTCCTCTAGTATAGTTATAATGTAGATTTAGTATAGATAGACCTAGACTTAACTATAGAGCTGTTGCACTAACATGCAAGAAAACCTACTAGAGCTGTAGTAAGTATAGTAGAGAAGTTTGTTAAAACAATTAACTTTATTAAAGCCTAGATAGTAGAGGCCTAGTAGATATAAGAGTAATAGGCTAATGTACACTAAAAGGAAGCCCCCTAGCTAAAGCTTAAGGACAAAGTCTAGCTAAAGCTGGGAAACTAGTTCTTAAACAGCTAAATAGGTAAGAAGTTAGACTAGAAAAACTAAAAGTTTATAGTTATAGAAGTTATCTCCCTATATAACATTAAACTAGATGTTAATAGTAAAATCTACTTTGTCTTCTATGTTAACTAGCTTAAGTTATGCCTACAGAATCCTTTCTATAAACAATTAAACAACAACCCCTAGCCTAGCCTCTTAATTATTACTAACAACAATAGTTTATCCTTTAAGGAATAGAAAGTTAGCTCTATCTATAAGGAACAACAATCTAGAAGAGGAAGTAAGAGACAAGAATACCTAGTACAATAGGAAGGCTATACTACTAAAACATAAGAAAGAGAAGATGTTTATAAGAACCTAGAAGCCTTAGACAAATAGCTGTTAGCAATAAGAGATAGGAGAGATAGGAATAGGAACCTGCTTCTAGGATTCTAGTTAGAATTCCTAAAGGGGCATAACTAACTCTCTTACTTCTAATAGAGAAGAGGGGGGGAAAGAGAGGAATAGAAGAGGGAGACATGTATAAGTAAAGAGGAAGAGCACTAGTTTATTAAAAAGATTATTTATTGTATTAGCCTACTCTAAAGAGTAGACTGCTTTAGATAAAGGCTATATTGTTATAAAACAAGAAGAGCTATAAGCCTAGGTATTATCTAGCTAGAAAATCCTAAACGCTACAGATAAGAGAAGACCTAAGCACTACTCTTAGTAGAACCTCTACTACTACTATTATCCTTATTACCTACAGCAGTGTTAGCAATATCCCTAATAAGCATTTAGGCAAAGTTCTCTTATCTAGTAGAGAAGAAGATCTTAATATATATGTAAAAGTTAGCTTTAAAGTAGATAAAGCGCGTAAGCAGTATTAAGTTAATAGTAAGCTATATTAAGTAAGAAATTAGCAAATACCCTCTAAAATAGGTAAGAAAAGAGAGAAATAACTTACTAGAGTCTTAGCCTAGACTACTACTTCCTTAGTAGTAATAGCAGTACGCTCTGCAAAGACTACAGCAAAAAAGAGATAAGCTTTAACCTTATTAACCTTAGCTTTATACTTAGACTACTTAGTCTTGTAACTAGTAGCAGATAAGTAATTAGTAAGCTAGGAGGCAAGGTTAGTATAACATAGAAAGTTCTTATACTTCTTAAAGTCTACTTAAATAGGCTTAATAATATTTAGAAGCTTTATAAAGTTACTTTTAAAGAACTATAAGAAGATATAGTACTTATTTAAAGTCTTTTAAGTCTTACACAGGGCCTAGCAGAGATTTAGCTAGAGTAAAGAACACTAGGTAGTAAGAATTAAAGAACTTACCTTATAGCAGTAAGCGTAGCTAAAAATATAGTTAGCGTAGCTAGTAGAGCAGCTACTAGCAGTAAAGGTATAGACTAGGCTAGCTAATATATAGTTAATATAGACCTTAGAATCTTTATAGCTACTAGCGTGTTAAGTATACAGAGACTACTTACTTTAACCCTTAGCTAGACTATTAGCAAAGGTGTTAGTAAAGGCGTTCTTAATCTTATTATTTTTAAGGACAACGTCCTCTGTTATAAGCTTTGCCTTCTTAGCTAAGTAGGTAGTAGAAGGGGTAGGATCTGCAGAGACAGTGCTGTAGGCCTAAAACAAAGTAAAAGAGTTAGTAAGTAAGTAGATTAAAAGAGGAAGAGCAACTTACCTACTTGCCTAGTGCCTTCTTGTTAGGGGAACGTAAAGTAGAGGGCAATTTAGGAAGCACTATTGTTAAAATTAAGTAGAGTAAGGTAGAGTAGTTAAACAATTAGATAGTAGTAGAGTCTAGAGAGGAAGGTGCGTAGGCTTAAAACGTAGTGCAACATAGAATACAGAAAGTAGAAGATAGGTAATAGAATTATTTAACTAAGATGCGCGCTAATAAATAAGAAATAAGTAGAGAAGTACTGTAACAGGCTAGGCTTAAGTGTTAGCTTCTTAGTATATACTGCCTTAGTAGTACCCTAGCTTATGCTCTTAGCTTAGGCTAGAGCCCTGCTACAAAGCTAACATGTCTAAAACAAGCTTATAAAAACTCTGTAACCTCTACTTTAGAAGTTGTTCTCTATTAAATCTATCTTATATTTTACTAGCAAATTCCCTTAGAGGTTAGCTACTTACAGTTTAGCTTAGCCTAGAGAGTTAAGAACATAATTAATCTTATTCTCCTAAGAGTAGAAACCCTAGTATTATTAGCACTAACTGTTATAATAAGCTGTAATAACTACCTAGATAAGCTTATTAGACTCTTTAGCAGTAAAGCTAGGTAGTATATAAGTGCCTATAGTAATTACTAAAGTTATTCTCTCTTCTTTCTTCTTCTTCTTACTATTTCTAGCTTTAAGATCTATAGTGCTAATTGTAATAAAGGCCTGTAATAATATAGTGCTTATACAGAAAGAGTAAAGTAGTATATAGTATAGTAGTGTAGAAGTGTAGTAATGTAAGTAGTTGTGTTGTAGTGCTAGTAAGCTCTAGGTAAGTGTGTTTTACCTAATAGCACGTAATTAAGCTCTTTTTATTCTGCTAGCGCTAATATAACAGGATTTTTTTATAATAGTTATAATATTGTGTATAGTACTTATATCTTAATACACCTAGTGTTAGAAGAATGTATATAGCGTCTTTATACTACCTATAAATTTTTATAGATTATTGTTATAGTCTTCTTTATATATAGGTATTATAAGTCTCTACTAGATTTTAGTGTTCTTATACTAGGTAGTAGCTCTACTAGGCGTAAACCTAAATATAAATATAAAAATTTGCTTAGTGCTGTAAACTACTGTAGATTAGCAAATATTTGTTATATTAAGTTAAGAATAGAATAAGATACCTTCTTACATTTAGCTCTATAAGCTAATAAGTTATTATAGATTTCTATTATAGGCTTAGAGTTCTAGCACGCTGCTAATAGATATACTAAATCTAAGTACTTATAATATAACAATCTTTAGTAGCGCACAGACGTCTATACGCACATTAACTAATAAAACTATTAATAAATTCTACATTTACCTTTTTCTACCTATAACTATACTTCTCTTCTATAACTACACTACTATAGACAACTATACTATAATAACTCTTCTACACTAGCTTTCTATTATTACAGCCTTCTATTATAGTTAGCACTATAGCAGCCTATAAGAATACAGCAAGGCTAACCTAAGGCAGAGGTAATGCTAGAACTAGTAGCAAAGCACTTAGAAAACAGCTTACTACTAAGGCTGCCTATAAGGCGTCTGCTATAACACCTATAACAGTTAAAGCTAAGTGCTGTAATAAGTCTAGTAGTAAGTTATTACAGTCTTTTATTATATTTAGTTACTAATTCTACTATAGCTGTTATGCTTTAAGAATTCTGTTAATACTAGAAGTCTACTAATATAATTATTTCTAAAGTAGTATTCTTACGCCTAGTTTGTAAAATTATATAAGTAGTTATATCTAGTTTGTAGCTTAGAGCTGTAGCTCTAGAAGCTCTTTAAGAAGCTACTAAATCTTTTCTTATTAGTATCTCTAAAGGTATATAAAAGCTCTATATTAGAAAAATATAGCTAATATAATCTAGCCCTTAGCTGTTTTATGTCTTAATTTTGTAGCTAGATTTTAGGAAGAAACTTATCTAATACATTTGCAACAGTGCTATAAACAACAGCAATTACAGCAATAGTATTGCTGTACACTCCTTAGAAGTTAATTCTTCTAAATAACAACATCTATTTATTATTATTCTATAGACTCTAGACTTGCAGCAGTGCTATTTATTTACACTTATAACAACTCTGTTATTAATAACTAACTATTAACTACCTTATAAGTAACAACCTAAGCTACTCTAAACCTTGCGTAGTTTCTACTTCTCTAAAGACTAGTAAACCTACTCCTTTAAAGAAGCCTGTAAAAAGAATACCTAGAATAGTTCTATTCTATCTTGTAGCTTAGGTAGCCTACTCTAGTATTGTTAAAGTAAGCACTAACAAGACGTGCTAACTAAATATATATACTCTTATTACTTTATTAATGTTAAACTAGCAGCAGAGGATACTATTAATAAGAAGAGGTTATATGTAATTAATGCTATATTTATAATATAGGGCCTTATTGTTAATAAGTACAATAGTACTAAGCAGGCATGCTTAGGGTATGCTTTTACGCTACTAGTATTAGAAAAGTCTAGGTCTTAGTGTTATTCTAGGGCTTAGGGCATATAAAGGAAGCTAGTATCTCTTATTAGGAATTCTTTTAAATAATATGTTGCTTAGAGCAGTTAAAGAGGTAGATGTGTACAATGTTATAGGCATAGAATTAAGGTCTTATAGCTAGGTTATTAGTAGGCCCCTCTTATAAAATAGGCTAGTGTTTTCTAGTTAAGGGGTTGTTGCCTATAGTTAGTAGACGCTAACCTCTTAACCTACTAACCTACAAATCTAGAGATTCTAGTCCCTAACTAGTAGGTAGATGTTAAGTCTTACCTACCTACTAAGGTACACTGTTAACTCTTAGATTAAGTTACTTAACGTTTAACTTACTAAGTTACTCTACCTCTAGCGTTACATAGAATGCGTTTACTAGGTTCTTAATAAACTTTTGTTGTAATATATATGTTACAATTTTAGTGCTATAGGCAGAGGGATTAGGCTTGTTTTAGTTAGTGCTTTTTTCTGTATACCTCTCTTTATTGTGTCTTTCTAAACTAAATAAATTATAGCTAATATAAATAGATATTAACTTAAATGCTATTTATACTAAGTAGGAAACTATAATTAGTAAGAATATAACTCTAGCTAGGTAATATTATAAAAAGCCTCTTACTATAAATATCTAATTATTTAGATATGCTAAGTTAGTTTATACTTATATGCAGGTATTCTAGGTCCTTATATAAATAGATTGTTTAATATACACACTTGTATATTATCTATTCTTACTTCTGTAATAAATGTGTGTAATAAATCTTTAAACTCTATACTATAACTTAAATATAATAGAGCAGCTTCTTAGGTATATATATACTCTTATATAATGTACCTAACCTCTACTACTAGTCTATACAGCCTCTACTCTACACCTACTACTAGTCTATGCAGCTTCTACCTTATACCTACTACTAGCCTGTGCAGCTCTTACCTTATACCTACTTCTACTATATATAGACTCTGCTCTATACCTACCTCTACTATATATAGACTTTGCTCTATACCTACCTCTACTATATATAGACTCTACCTAGCTCTAACCCTCTTAGCAGGAGGCTAGCATAGGTAGAGGCTAGGTAGAGCTAGAGTACCTTACGTAATTTACCTAACTTCTACTTAGACTATACCTATTTGCTTGCATACCTAGTATAAGCAAGCTATAAAGCTCTAGAGAGTAGCACGCTTTTAAGAGATATAGGCTAAATATCTTATAAGCAATATAAATATATTGCAGACTACCTATAGTAGTATTTAACTTACTACTATAGTCCTAACTCCTAATAGTATTAATAGTAGGCTTACTATTCCTAGAGCTGCTATATATATTTACAAAGTTTAACTATATAGACTATAACTACTAGAAGCGTAATTATAAGTAATACTTTAAAAGACTACCTACTAACTTTCTATAGAAAGTGTAGAAGGTTGATTTTAGTATATAATATCTTTTAGAGACTATAAGGAGTCTATAAAAGGCGTATTAAGCTAATTAGCTACAGTTATCTCTATTATAGGTACTAACCTAGGTAACTATAAAAGTAGTTATACTAGGTTCTCTAGGTACTCTTTTAGAAAGAAGGTAGTAGGTATATAAAGCTTTAAGTAAGGCTTATATACTTTCTTATAGCAGCTTAACAGAGCTGCTAGACTATATAAGGCCTTACTAGAAGAAGTTAAATAATACCTATAGCCTAGTACTATAAGTAATAGAATATATCTATACGTTGCTTAAAAATATCTAGACGCAGCTTTTTATATACTCTCTAGAGAGAAGAAAGACTCTTACACAGGTAGAAGAGGCTACTAACTAGATTTTCTACTAATAGATCTCTTCTATAAACTATTAGAGTAAAAAACCCTAGAGGAAATATAAGAGTAGAAAGAATAGATCTTAAAGTAAAGAAAGATTTAAAAAGACCCCTAAATAGTTAAAGAAGGAAAGTTTAAGTTATTATAACTATAAGTATACTAAAGGTAGAAAGCTAAAAATAAGCAATATAAAAGTAACTTGTTTTAGTTATAGAGAGGTAGAAAACTACTAAGTTAACTACCTAAATCTAGAATAATCTAAGAAATCTAAAGATAGATTAGACTTAAGAAAAGGGAAGAGGTAGAAGGTGTAGATCTATACCTTCTTACCTATATTTTCTACCTAATAGAAAGTAAAGATCTTAGTACCTTCTATAATGCGTTGTACTTAAAACTAGCTTACTTATAAACAGTTAAGGCTGTAGTAGAGTCTTTAGGCCTATTTAAGGCCTTAATAAACAGAGGTTTCTAACTAAACCTGCTATTAGCAGTAGTAGCAAAGAAGCAAGAACTCTAAGTTAATTTCTTACTCTAGTTTTTAGCTAAGAGAGTAGATAGAAGTAGTATACTAGTTTATAGTACTATAATACTTAAAACTACTATTACAAACTTATAAAGAAAGAAAGAATTTAGTGAAATACTATTTATAGTTATAGACCTAAGAAAGTATAAAATATACTTAGGTCTACTCTAGATTAACTAATATTAACCTAAGGTAAACTACGTAAGCTAGTGTAACAAGCTAGTAAGAGGTAACTTAGTTAATTAATGTATTTAATTAGTGTCTTTCTGCTTTATATATATAAAGCCTACTTATATACAAAGGAAATTTAGAGATAACGTAATCTTACTAAATTAAGTTTGTAGGTAGTTGTAGAGACGCTTATTTTATAAGTGCTAAACCCCTAAGTAACTAGCAGTAAGCCTAGATACTCTATCCTACGCAATATACCCTCTAGATAGTTTAGTATAGATTATCTGTCTTCTAAGCGCCTAGTATATAACCTAAGTAATTGTCCTATAGTTATATTTTGCCTTCTTACTACTTTAAGCTCCTAGTTATTAACTAGCTGCTTATAAGTAGGTTTTCTCTCTATTTAGTGTGTGTAGGTGTTAAATTTTAGAGAGTAAAAGTAAGAGTAAGGTTTTCTAACTAACTGCGTAGTTCTGTTGTTATGTAATGCCTAATTATTAAGAGAAATTAAGCGTTACTCTTACTTTTACTAGGCTTAGAGCGTTCTATATAAACTGTTAACTCTTCTAATTTCTCTGTTTCTTTAGCTATCTTATTAATTATAACTGTACGTATACTTAAATTAAGCTCTAATTAACTCCTACACTCCCTAGTTGCTTACTAGCAATCCTTCTCTTATCCTATTACCCTCTAGCTAGTTGTTAGCAGTGTTAATTTGTTCTCTTCTTAGTTGTAGTAGCTCTAGGGCTCTATTAGTAAGCTTTAGTAGTCATTATAACTAGATAGTGTCTAAACTAAGCTTCTTCTAGTACTACTATCTACTCTTTTAAACCTTTAGCTAATATAGTATAGAAATAATATAAAGCAAAGCGCTTTACGCGTACTGCTACTACTATTACCTATAACTGTGCTTTACGCGCTGCTACTACTGCCTCTACTCTGCTACTACTACTACTACTGCTACTACCTCTACTTTTACCTTTGCTTATCTGCGCACCTAGCGCTCTGCACAGCTACTCTATCTTACTACTACTACTACCTTTACCTACTCTAGCTTTAGCTAACTAAGTGTTGTCTATTAGGCCTATAAGCTTATTTAATGCTGCTGCTGTTATAGCTATAGTTACTACTGCCTAAGCCTCTTACTGCGTTATTAGGTGCTCTATAGCTAGTGCGCTAGCTAATCCTCTGCGTATACTGTGTAGACACACTACTAGCAAGTAGCTTAGCTGCGCTGTAGCCTGTACCTAGAGAACCTAGATATAGGTTTACGTAGTAGGCGCTGTAAGCACTACACTTTTAGGCACTTCTGCTACCCTCTATATATTACCTAAATAGAGCTATTATATAGTAGACTAACAGCTTATTAAGTACTCTGTGTTAGAGCTACTAGGGCTAGAGCTAGTAGACACGCTTGTTATGTCTAGTAGCGTAACAACTCTTATAAGTAACCTTATTCTAATAATTAATTATAGCTAATTAAGTATATAGCAGGTTAGTAAGCTGTGTATTGCTATCTATGTAATAAAGAAGATAGTTAATAATAGCTACTATGCCTAGACCTCTCTAGAGCGTAGATAGGTAGCTGTTTATTAGGTTTTTAAGCTCTATAGCTGCTAAGCGTGTACTTAAAAGAGCTGCTACTAGTAGCTGTAGTAGCGTTCTGCACTCTAGAGAGAAGGTTATCCTCTCTATTAGTTTTAATAAAAAAGATCTTCTCTTTCTCTATTAACTAGCTCTTTCTAGTAACTATTTCTTTGTAATATATACTGTATAGGTTAAAGTGTGTTAAAAAGCGCTTATAAGCTTGCTTAGGCAGTGCTTTTGTAAGTCTGTTAGCTAGCATCTTACTTATTTTTAGATACATCACCTTAATTATTCTCTTAGCATACTCTTATTTTAACTATATGTTTTAAATGTCTATATAGCGCAGCTAAGTAGTAAGCTACTTACTTTCTTTAATAACTAATTAGATTGTTTATTAGTTGTTATAGAAGATCTTCTATAGCACCTCTAAGGCTAAACAGAGTTCTGTTAGAAATTGCTTTAGAGCAATTAACTCCTTAGCTACGTGCTCTAACGTAAGCAACTTAGCTTCTGTTGTAGAGGTAGTTACAGTTAATTAGCGTGCTGCTTTCTAGATAATTAGACCTCTAAATAACTAGACTATATACTCTTAGGAGGATCTATAACTCTCTTAATTATTAGTAAATAACGCGTTGCTATAGATAAGCAATTAACTGCTATTATAAGCTCTATACTTTATGCCTAGTTGCTTAGTTCTGTAAAGGTACGCTAGTACTTAAGCAGCTGCTTTAAAGTAGGCTGCTTTTAGATTAGTTAAATAGTAGGAGAGTTAAGAGGCAGTATATGCTATATCTAGTTAGATTAAAATTACTGTGTAGAGTATAGACTTAACCTACTCTTAGTAAGCTTTAACTTCTTATTTTAAAGCTTTCCTAGTATGCTTAAGCAGCTCTTCTATTAGCAATAGTACTAATAGGAACAATCTCTTACCTACAACTTTAAACTTAGTAGCTATTTTCTTAATATAGGTGTTATAGGCAAGTGTTATAGTTCTAGCAGATCTATTCTATATAATCTAAATGCTTAAGAACTATTTAGCAGCTCTATAATCCTTAATCTAGTACTTGCTTATTAATAAGCTTATTAGCTTCTTAGCAGACACTTAATTGTTGTTGTAAAAGGTAAGGAGGATATTATCTACATAGAATAGTAGCACAATTTTCTGCTTAGCGTTAAAGAAGAGACAAGGCTCCTCTTTTAACGCTGTAAGTCTAAGCTTCTAGAGGGTACTAGAGAGCTCCTTATACTATAGTAATAGAGAATTTTAAAGCCTATAAAGAGCTTATAGTAGTAGGACTACCTTCTCTAGATTCTAGAAGCTATTAGGCAATTTACAGAGTACCTAGAGTTAGTCCTAGCAGCTTACATTAAGAAAAGCTCCTGCAACGTTATACTACTAGAGTTCTAGGTTAAATTAGGCTACTATAGCTATTATAGTGCAGAAAGATTAAGACTTAAGTGTTAAAGCGTAAGTAGAGATAATTAAATCTTTAGCTTAGAGGTTTCTTCTAATGTATACTTAGGCTTTACACTTAAGAAAGTAACTATCTTAGTTAAACTTATAAGCAAACACCTATTTAAGCAGTAGAGGCCTTTTTATAGTACTTAATCTATTAATTTCTACCTAGGTTTTCTTCTTAATTAGAGTTATAATCTTCTTTTTACACACCTAGCAGAAAAGAGCTCCTAGTAGGTAGTAGGAAAGATCTTTCTACATTTTTAGAAGAGGTAGAAGATTATTGCAGTATATCTAACAATTTAGTTAGATAACTCTCTTATTTTGTAAGGTAGCAGTAATAATTACTAAGTGTAAAGTAAGGTGCTCTTTTCTATTACTATACTTATCTATCTAATCTATTAGTAGAAATAGAAGCTATAAGTACTAGTTATAAGGCTAAATTAAGCTTATTACTATGTACTAGCTTACTTTATTATTAGCTAGTTTGTTACGTTCTCTATTAGCAATCTAGTAGCTTTGCCTAGTTAGTAGGCCCTAGACTCTACGCTAATAAGAGCGCTAGCTACTAGCCTTATCTGCTCTTTCTGTTGTTCTTTAAGATAGAGGGATAACAATCTGTAATACAGAAGATAGATTATTAAGATCCTAGTTGCCTACTAGGTTGCTTTCTTCTTTTATAGTTAAGTGCACTTCTTATAAACGTCTAGTTAGGTCCTCCTCTTGCTAAGGAGCTTCTCTACTACGTACTAGTTGCTCTAGTTCTAGTGTTTAGTTAAGAGAAAGTAGGCCTATCTCTTAATTTTGCATTTAACAGATCTCTAGCAGTTAGCTAGCTAAGCTAACTGCGTATTTAGTCTCTTCTGCAGGAGCTCTCTCTGTACTAGACTAGCTATTTAATGCTAGAGTTTCTTCCTAAGTGTTACCTCTAAGCTGTTAGTTAGTAGGCAAATTAATTAATAGGTCCTGCTTAGTAATAGAGAGTTTAATCGCTTCTCCTACATCTATAATCTTACTAGGTTTATGTAGAAGGTCTATAAATACAGCTAACTTAGCTACTAGGATAGTAGTAGACTTATTAGCTTTATTATAAAAGAGCTTTTTGTTAAATGTTATATTACGCGTTGTAATAACCTAGTTAAGTACAGGAACCTATATCTAGTATATATTAGAAGCTTAATAACTAACTAAGTAACTAATATAGCCTCTAGGAGCAACTTTAAAGCCTTTCCTATTATGCCTAGCTGCTCTTTCTCTATTTAATAGATAGGCACAGCAATTGTAGGCGTATATCCTACTCTAATTAGGTCTTAGATTAGCTGTAAGTACTCTTACCTGCTCTAGTTTATACTAGTAGAAATAGTAAGTAAACTAGTAATTAAGCTCTTTATTAGGACTCTGCAGATTATTTAAGTGCGTTAGACTTATGTTATAGAGCTATACTACTGCTATAACAACCTCTAGCTAGAGCTTCTTAGGTAGGTTAGCACTGCTTCTTATTTTAATAGATTTAGTAATTATTTCCTACTCTGCTTACTTAGCTGCTCTATTTAGTTTGTGTGTGTATAGAAGCACCTACTTAATATTAATCTCTTATTTAAGCGCCTAGCGTTTATACGCAGAGCTCCCTCTTTATAAGAGTATAGTAGTGTTGTTATCTTAGCTAATTTTGCAGATTTAGAGCTTATACTAGGTAGCAACCTAGCTTAAAAAGTTTGTAAGCACCTGTAATATCTTAACTTAAGTTTTACCTTGCAAGGTATAAACAAAGAGCTTTCTACTATAGTACTCCTTAATTAAAAGCACTTATAGCTCCCTTCCTCTTCTAAGTAGTATATTAAATACATCCTACCTAATTCTCTAAAACAGCTTAGTAGGCTTTTCCTGTTTTTATTAGAAAATTACTTGCTTAGTATAAGTTGTAGTATAGATCTTATAATCCTTCTAGAGTGTTCTATTAATAAGCATACTGTGCGCTTCTTTTACTAGGGCCTATAGTGCTTTAGGTTCTAGGTGTTCTGTATATGCGTACTATAGGTACTCTAAAGAGCTTCTAGAGTATAACTTGTAAGATTATTTTATTACTACTTTTAAAATAGGAGAGTTAAAATAGCAGGAAAGTAGCTTATATTTAAAGAAAGTAAGGTTGTAAGCACGCTTAAGCGTAGCATACATAATACTTCTATTTAAATTATTAATATAACTAACGCATAAGGAGCTATCTAGCCCTAGATACTAAACTTCTTTCTCTTAGAGGCGTGCTTTAGAAATAATGTTAACATAGAACTTCTCTACTACTACAACGTTCTAAAGGATTAGGTTCTTAGTATATAGGCTGTGCTTTCTATAAAGGGCATTTTTAAATAAATAAGCGCTTTATCTACTAATAGAAAAAGCCTGCGTACTAGCCTCTACTGTGTTAGTATATTTAGAGGGTCTAAAGGACCTAGGGATAAGTTAATCTAAGCTGTTAATAAGGTAGGTAGCAGCTTTATTATCTAAAATAGTGCTGTTAGACAGTAGATAAGCATTAAAATTAATAATGTTATAGACTCTAGGTAATAGTAAGTTAGTAACAGCTATTATCTTAGGGTTAATTAGAGTAGCCTATACATTGCCTAGAAACTCTGCTTTAACTAGCTAGGTTAATCCTATAATAGCTAAAGAAGCAGCTGCTGTCTACTTAGCTTGCTTAATTGCCTTTTAGACTTTAGAGTACTTATTACTGTTAAGCTAATTAAGCACCTCTTGTTAATAGGTTTAGCTTATCTTAACAGGTAGTAAGGAGCTCCCTTTAACAGCTGTTTAGAGGTAATAGCATTTAGTTGCCTTCTACTTATATATAATATTAACCTTCTTATAAAGGCAGAAGTAACTATTAGAGCTTCTAGTGTTGCTAGAGAAAGAGCTTTTGTTATTTAAATCTAATTAATTTCTAAAAGTAGTAAATACTCTAGGATTGTCCTTGCTTAACCTAACAGTATGCTTATGTATTAAACTACTAAACACTCTGCTTACTTATTTTAAAGTAAGCAGTTTAAGCTCTAGGATACTATCTTAGATAATCCTTTAGTGTATTAATTAAGCCTACTCTAAGGCAATCCTATAACTTAAGGTATCTAAGAAATCCTATATAGTAAGTGCACTTTTAACTTCTATAAGCTTATATAACTTAGCTTATATATATAGGTATAACTACTTATAGTACTAGTCTTAAGAAGCTACTTATCTCTGCCTAGCAGCTCTAAGGTGTTAACAGTACTTAGTACAGACCTAGTTCTAGGTACTAACATTAGTAGGAGCAAGCTTCTTCTTTAGTACTTAGATAAGTAATTAAAGACTTGTAGAGTTGTTGTTAATAAGCTTAACTATTACTAGTAAGAGGATTGCTAGTAATACTATAGCGTTAACCTAGTTCTAGAGCTTCTAGAGTTGCTCTGCCTACACTGTCTACTTGCTTACTTCTACTTTGTACCTTATAAGCTCCTAGTTATAGATCTTAAAGCTTAATAACCTAATATAGACTGTAGGTGTTATATTAGGTATTTCTGCTATAGGTTACTTAGTTGCAGTTTAGCTGCAGGTAGATTAAGCAGGTAGTAGCTACTTAGAGGTCTTAGTTTTAGACAACTTAGATTTAGATAACTTATCTTCTTATTAGGCTAATAGTGCTAGTGCTAGTAAAGGAGTTAGAGTAGGCGTGTTTAAGCCTATTATAGTTAGCCTAGGTGCTCTATAGTGTAATCTACTAGCGTTAAGAGCGGTTAGGTTAATAATTTTCTATATATTACGCAGCTTAGCGTGCTAAGTAAACTAGATATACTAATTAGGCTAGTTAGCACGTAACTTAAGTTAGTAGGGTCTAGTTAGGATGCTTAAGAGAGCTTACGCGTTATAGCTAACTAGCTTAGCTATTATAGGTAGGTCTTAAAGTTAAGGGAAAAGATAAGTAAATAATTAGAGCAGATAAACTTAGTCTTACTAGCTCTTCTAAGTGCGCAGGGAAATCTACTACTTTAGGAAGCTAGGCTTATAACTATAACAAGCTAGTAAGAAGTAACTTAGTTAATTAATGTATTTAATTAGTGTTTATCTGCTTTATATATATAAAGCCTACTTATATACAAAGGAAATTTAGAGATAACGTAATCTTGCTAAATTAAGTTTGTAGGCAGTTGTAGAGACGCTTATTTTATAAGTACTAAACACCTAAGCAACTAGCAGTAAGCCTAGATGCTCTATTCTGCGCAACAGCTAGTATATATTATTTAAGAAAAATAAAGCTAAAGATTAGGCTAGTTTTTAAAAGATAGTAATAAAAGATACTAAAGACTTTAAACGCACTTTATAAGACCTAATAGTAGATATATATATATATATATATAGTTAACTATTGCTAAGAATAATATAGATTTATCTAAGTAGATAATATATATAATATTAAATAACTCTACTAAGGCTTTATTTATATAAGCTAATCATTAAGTAGGTGTATTAGTAAGTCTAAATAGTATTACTATGTACTTAAAATAGCTTTACCTTATCTGTTAGGGATTCTGCTAAGATAAGATAGCACAACCTACTAGTAGGTGCCTTTTACCTTAGCTGCTTCCTTCTATCCTCCTTTTACTTAGCACTAAGAGCCTTAGGCCTTCTTTTACTAGCTACCTAGAAGCTTAGGCCTACCTACTATAAGTAGGTAGCTATTTCTGCCCTCTTATAGCTCTCTGTCTACTATTTTGTTTACTCCTTCTTAAATATATTAGCTTTCTAGATTGCTTTCTTTTGTACTTGTAAAGTCTGCCTTATATAATAGCAGACCTCTTAGCTTAAAACTAAGCTCTTTTCTAAGGCTTCTGCCTTTGTTTAGCATAGTAGTTAGCTACTATTACTAAAGGTTGCACAATTTTTTGTCTAGTCTAGTAAGCTATCTCTTAACTAAGCAATAGCCCTAGCTATTAGAGCTTCTTTTCTTAGTCTCTATCTCCTTCTTACACAGGTAGCAAGTGCCTATTTCTAAGTATAGACTAGCCTTACCTACGCGCTTCTTTAAGTACAAACTAGCTACTAAACCTTAGTACGCTAAGCGTTTTACCTCTTTTTAAGCTTTAGAGTACTAGCCTGTCTTTCTTTTAGCGCCTTTTAAGTAGTCTAGTGCCCTTCTTCTACCTAGTTTTAGCGCCTTTTTAAGCAGTTTAGCACCTACTACTTTAGTACCTTTTAAGTAGTCTAGCACTTCTCTCTTTTCTCTTACTATTTCAGCGCCTTTTAAGTAGTTTAGCGCCTCTTTTTTACTATTTTTAGCGCCTTTTAAGTAGTCTAGCACTTATCTCCTTACTATTCTAGCGCCTTTTAAGTACTCTAGCGCCTCTTCTTCCTACTATTTTAGCGCCTTTTAAGTAGTCTAGCGCTAACCTTTTAGTATCTCTTTATAACGCAACTTAGCTTTAAATTACTCTCTTTTACTTTACACCTTTTACTAGTTTAGTATACTTTTACTACACACCTATTCTTTTACTTAGCTCTTACTCTTAGCTCTTTCTACTACTTTAAGCACTAGGTGCTCTGCTTTTCTTGCTAACTACTAAACTTACTTCTTACTTAACTAGAATTAACACTTAACTACATTATTAGTATAAGCTGCCTAGAAATATACTTATATAACAACATTGCTAAAGCTGCTTAGTAACAACAAACTCTAGCAATATAAGAACATTCTATTATAATTCTACAAGCATTCTAGTAGTAGTATAACCTAGAAAACTGCCTAGATTATAAAAAGCTCTTGCTAGATCTTACTAGGATACTACAGAGCACTACTACTAACTACTTAAGCGCCTTTAACTTAGAGAAGCTTACTTAACTCTCTACCTTTCTTATATTTGCACTCTAAGAGGCACTTTTAACAATAATAGCTGCTGTTCTACTTTAAACACTAATAGCTACTGTTTTAACTAGTGTAGTCTTATACTATTTTCTATACTACTACCTATAGACGCCTTTGCCTCTAAGAGCCTATATTACTAATTTAGACTCTTATAGTAATAGCTTAGAAGAGAAACCTACGTTAACTAACAGCTAACTACTTACTATAGGAAATTACTTCTTAGGCTATGCTTCTATAGATAACAATTGCAGATACTAATTAGATAATAGCTAGGGATTCTCTAGTTGTAACGCCTCTTTTAACTCTTAAGATAGCTACTAATTAAACCTAAATTAAACTAACTACACTTATAGGTACAACTCTAATACCTACAGTTTAGAGAAAGGTAGTTATAATTTAGATTCTAAGGGATATAACTATAAGAGCCTTAATCTAGAAGAAGCTAATTGTAACCTAGATTCTAAGGTATATATATATATAGAGGCTAACGCATACAGCTCTAATAGCTACAGTCTAGAAGCTAATTATAATCTAGATTCTAAAGTATACAACTATAATAGCTATAATCTAGAAGAAGCTAATTGTAATTTAGAGTCTAGCATATACAGCTATAATAGCTAAAATTTAGAAGAAGGCAGCTAAGAACCTAGTTCTAATACAGATGCAGATGCAAAATAGCTAATGTAGAGCTAAGAGCAACCTTAGTTTAATAAGTATATTATAACAATTTCTACACTTAAAAAACCTTCTAGCCCTTAACCTTTTAGCAGATCTTAGGGAAATAGCACATCTAGTATTACTTAACTATTACAACTTTAGCATTACCCTATAACTTTAGCTATTTAACTACTAGTAGAACAATTAAAAGATAATCTACTTCTGCTAATTGCTAGCTTAACCTCTAATAGAACAAGCTAACACTGCTAATTACTAGCTTAAACACTGTTAGGACAATTAAAAAGTAAGCTACTATTACTAAATTACTAGCTTAACCCCCTGTTAGAATAATTAATAGTTTATTACCTATAAACTACTATAGGCTAGCACTACTCTCCTCTATAGATGCTCTAACTAGCTTTAGAGATAATTTTTGCGTTACAGAGTTTGTATAGTAGAAAAAATCTTAGAGGTTGGTTTTTTATGTAGGAATCTAGGGAGACCTATACAGCGCTATATAAACTATAAACCTCTATTCTACGCTAACTACTGTTTTAACTAGAGGCTCCTACTAACTGTTTACCTACTTTCTATTGCTTTTAACTAGCCTTTTTCTTTACTTCTACCTTAGTTTAGCTTGTTTTTACTCTTTCTTTTCTTTAGCACTAGCGTCTAGCTTAAGGGACTTTGCTATTAGTAGGGGGGGGGGGACGTGTTAGGGATTTCGCTAAGATAAGAT
>SATZ01000635.1:0-17500 GCA_004335205.1 Ascochyta viciae-villosae | reverse complement strand
CCCGCTGGCTCTCCCTTGAGACGAGCGATACGACGGCGCTCAAGGACCGATGTATGTCTTGTCAGAGAAGAAGTCAGTTTCTCATTCATAGATATCAAATCCATTGCAGAATCCCAATGGAAGCGCTTGATATCTCTGAAGATCAAGCCTTCCTGCACCTTGCTCATCCTGTCAATGGTGTCGATGACATGCTTCAGCTCCTTGTCTGCGGAGAATCCTTGGTGGTGTTTGACGTCGAATGGATGTGTTTCGGCGATGCGTGAGAGAAGGTACGGCGACAAAGTGTCCACAAGCATCTCCTTGACCTTGACGTGCTTCCACATTTGGAATGCGACCCTTCCTAAGCCAAGGTTGAGGTGCAGACGAGCGGCCAGTAAAGCCAGCGGACGGTTCTCCTTTTCCGTATCTCGCTCTACAGCTGCTCGTACTAACATCGCAGCTTGTAGAAGGATGCGAGAAGACTGGCCGGAGGTGTCGCTCGAATTCACCTGATGATGAATATTGGTGAGGCAGTAAGCTATCAGCATGATCGGATCGGGGTCTTTTGGCAACATCTGGCTAACCTTCGATGCCCTTTCGATCAGTGATTCCAATGCTTCTGTAGAAGATTTTGATGTCGGTAGAGAGACGGTGACGAGGTAGGTGAACTTCAACACACAGATTTCAGCTCGCGCCCAGTCCTCAAGCTTGGACTGGGGATCCTCAGCGCTCGGTTTGGTGACAGTCATGTCATCCTCGATGTGTGTGAGGAATTCCGTCCTCTCTTCGTCGCTCATCTTTTCAACGGCACGGCGGAGGTCGGTAAAACAGCTGGGTATCCGCGAGAAACGCTTCCAAAATTCTTTACAGTCCTCCACAAGGCTCTCTCCGAGGTAAGCACGCAGTATCAGGCGCACAAGGAGCAGTGGCCGATCAAGCTTCAGCGTGTCAGAACCGAAAACGCGATCCTTGATCGATGATATCTTGTCTTTTGCCCTATACTCGTCAGCTGGCAGTCGTAACTTCAAGAGACGGGAAGCCTACTCTTCAGGGGAGTGCAGCTTCGTAGAAGCATCGATCAGGTAAGTCCAAACATTCACTCTCGCAGAGCAGAGCTGTCGCAGGGGCTCCAGATCGTCTTTTTCCATAGCCGCGATAGCATCTTCGATCAAGGCCAAAATGTGCTTTTCGAGCTGTTCGTGTTGCTGAGTGTTTGCAAGAACATCGACTGTCAGTAAGGAGATGTCGAGTGCGTGTTTCTTCATGATAGGTTGCAGATGAGCGGGCGGTGCTTTCCATAGGTCCATAAGCTCAGCACATTTCCCTTGCCGCGCATAGATCTTGGCCATGAACCGTAAATCTCGGATGTCCTTCACGCTGATCGGATCGCTCTGCTGTCTGTCAGAGGAGTCCCATGTTTGGTAAGTAAGAACACACCTCAGGCCGTTCGTATGCGTCCTTCATCTGCTTCAAAGCCACACCCAGCTGAATCTCAGCCATTCGGTCAGCAATACCTGTCACTTGACTTGCGCGAATCTTCTGCTCGGCAGACATTTGCTGTGCAAAGATTTGTGTGTAGTAAGTCAGCTTGTCGGAAGATGCTCCTTCTGCTCTGTATTTCACGATCGCCTGTTTATGTTAGCAGCCTGCAGAATGTCTTTGCGTCAACGTACAGTGCGAACATCCTCCCAACATCCTTGACGCATGGCTGTCGTGAACAGACCATCCCACAGGTCTTTGCGGCCTTTCTTAGTAGTCTTGAGGGCTGCAGCATTCTGCCATGCCTTGACACCCTCATTGCCTACAGAGCTGATGTGCTCAAGCTTAGGGTTCGATCTCAGGGTTGCTTCCACAATGAGCCTATAGGCGTATTCAAGCAAAAGTTCATCTTGGAGCGTTGCCTTGTGCTGACAGACATCCCGCAATGACTTAGCGACTGTTTCGGGCTGGGATTGCAATTGTAAAGAGACATCGGCTCTCCATGTCTATTGGACGTTAGCCAGCGCATCACATGACATTAAAACTGACTTACGGTCAGATACGGGTTCCCAGGATTTTTCTTCAGCAACTTATCAATGTAAGACAGCGCGAATTTGGGCTTCGGATAATCGCGTTGAGCCTTAGAGAGCTTATCCCAATTGAAAGCCATATCGGGCGCTACCAAAAGAGTGTGTGCGGAGCGATGCTGGGGTCGCAAAAGTGTAAGGGCGAGAAAAGGCTAGACAGCCCACCTTTGGCGAACCTCGGCTGGACTTGCTCTGCGGACGAACACACTGGCCCGTGCAGACTCACTTGTAGTGTAGGACCGCAGACCGTTTTTGACAATCTATCGATTATAAACTGCACTGGTAAAGCGAGTTTAAGGAATTTCACTCATCTGTTCGCTATATCGCCACAGAGCCTAAAGTACATATGCTACAGTATCGTGACATGACAAACCCATCTCCTACTCTTCACTCGCCAGCGGAGGGAAAAGCACGCCCTCATGCTTCGAACCTAGCGTTACCATGGGCGTACCGTAATCAAGGTCAGCGCCAGGCTGACAAAAGGCCAGGGTTCTTCTATCCTCCTGAACACCAAGCTGGTCCAGAAGTGTCTTTGCCTTGTTCGGCATGTAAGGCTGGAGCAAGATGCCAGTCATGCGTAAAGCCTCGGCAGCAAGGTAGATAGTACGGTCAACATCCTCTCCAGGTTCGCCAGGAGTAAACTCGAGTATGTTATCCCATGGTTTCGACATTTGGAAGAACGCGTTTGCCTGGGCAATGTTAGTTGATGCTTTCGCTAGACGATGTGACCACTTACTCCTCGTACGAATTCCGTTACCTGAAACAATGCCTTCCGAGGATCGTAGATGTCGAACAAGCCGTCGACCTTGGAGGCAATGGTGCTCAGAGAATTTGTCCAAAAGCTTGAGCCAGGGCCCTCACTCCAGTACTCTGCCGGTGCACTACCAATGCGTTCAACTGCACCACGGACGCTCCACTTCTTACCTCTAGTCACACGAGACGCAAGATTTCCTAGCTGCTGGTTCAAGAACTTGTTGTACAGCCGAATGATGTGGACGTTGTCGTAGCTCGAGTCGTCCTGTATGCCACCGTCATGGGCCATGTAGAAACGCATAACATCCGGTCCATACCGGTCCAAGGCATGGAAAGGATCCACAACCCTACCGGTTGACTTTGACATCTTCGCGCCTCCAAGGGTCCAATGGGCGTGTGTCAAGATCTTTTTGGGGAGGGGGAGACCAAGTGCCATGAGGAATGCCGGCCAGTAGATGCAATGGAAGCGAACGATATCTTTCCCAATGACGTGGCAATCAGCGGGCCAACCTCCGTCTTGTTCTTTGCCCGGTGTGAAAGGATAGCCCGCTTTCGTTGCATAGTTCATAAGAGCGTCGAGCCAGACGTAAATGGTCTGCGAGTCATCGTCAGGGACTCGGATACCCCAGGTGAGCCGATCGTAAGGGCGAGATATCGACAGGTCTTCAAGGCCGGACTCCACGGCTTGCACAACCTCCTTCATGCGGTGCTCTGGCGCTATCCACTCCGGGTTTGCCTTATAGAACTGGAGGAGCGATTCACGGAAAGCGGAGAGACGGAAGTGATAGTTTTCTTCAGAAGACCATTCGACTTCGCTGCCTGTCTCGATGGATGTCTGTAGCTCGGTCAGCTTCCTGTTCGAACCGACGTCGAGCCAGTGTGTACCATGATCTTCCTCCCTGTAGATGGCTCAATCCACGGCTGTACGCCTGACTGCGGATAGAAGCACTCGTCGGTAACCGAATACCATCCTTCGTGTTTCTGCTCGTAGATGAGGCCCTTCTCTTGTAACAGGAACTGTCCACTATCAGCCACCATTGTCCGTAACCATACTCCTGCAAACTCTCATACCCAGGCATATTGTACAGCGTCCTTGTGGTCTTGGTCGGTTGTTCGTACGAAGTGATCGTTGGAGATCTCCGCCTTGAGCGCGAGGTCCTAGGTGGTGTAAGTCTCGAGGAGGGTTTTATGGACTTGGAACGGTATTGCGTACTCGGAAGATGTCTGCACCTTTGTCGCAGAACGCCTTGGGATCGACGCCAGCTTTGGCAGCTGCTCGTTGGACCTTCACAGAGTCAGCACATGCATATCAGTGTGCATGACTAACATTACCTTCAGTCCATGCTCATCTGTCCCTGTGCACATGATCGCCTTCTTTCCTCTGAGCACGTTCCATCGCTTGACGATGTCCGTAAGGACCATGGTATACAAGTGGCCGACATGAGGGGCAGCGTTGACGTAGAAGATTGGTGTGGTGATGTAGTACGGCTTCTCGGGCGCAGGTCTGGTCGAGATGGATCGCCTGGGACTACTGTACACCAGACATGACCGGCAGGTCCAAGGTGAGCTTCTCGATAAGCTCGAGTACACCGTACGCAATGCTGGAACCGTCGAGTTGACTAACCGTGTACGCATTCTGTCTCAATGGCATCACGACGCGCACATGTTCCACGACTGGGGCTCCAAAGCTCCGAGATGAGCTAGCCATTTACGGATTAGTGTCCATGACTAAGACCAGAACTCTCCCCCAATAGGTGGTGCAATAATTCGTCAAACATCAATTAGATGACGTAAGCCGACCTATCAATTCTGAGCCCCCTATAGTAATCCCTATACAAATTATAAACAACATAGTTTTAGATAGTTAGATATAGTTAAAAGTAAGTCTTTTTAAAGATAAAGCTATTTATGTTTATATATAGGCCTATCTACTCCTGTTTTTTAGTGTTGTGAGGTATTACTAGAGGTTAGAGCAGAGCTTCTTACTACTGTTTTAACAGAGCTAAGCATATCTATCTAGCATCTCCCTAATCCTACCCCTAACCTCTTCTATAGTTATCTTATCCTACTCCTTAACTAGTATCTTCTTAAGCATTGTTTTAGTACTATTCTATAGTGTTTAGCCTGCCTTTAGCTATCTAAGTCTCTTCTTAACACGCTGTTTAAGGATAGCCTAGTATGCTTTAATAGGATTCAGATTAGGAGACTAAGGTAGGTAAAGAAGTAAGGAGATCTAGCAGGCGTTACAGAGATTCTAGGCTATGTTGTCCTTAGTCTTTATCCTATGTAAAGGATCTCTATCCTCTTAAAGTATCTAATTAGGCTCTCCTCCTCCTAATAATAATAAGTAAACTTAGCTCTTATAGATAAGTAAGATGTAGTATAGAAGAAGGTTGTTAGTGTAGTACTCCTAGGTTATGTAGTAACCCCCTAACTCCCCCTTAATAGGTAGGGGAAGCTTTGCCTCCTATTCCTTTACCCTCTCTAGGTACTTCTCTTAGGTCTTATACTTTAACTTCCTTAGCTTGCTAGGTAGCTTTAGTATCTCTAGTATATCTACATTATTGTTATAGAAGCTAAGTTTACTCTTTCTCTACTAATTTACTGCTGCGTACATGTAGAGAGAGAGATTTAACTTCTTCTTTTTAGTTTAAGAGCAGAGGTTCTTAGGGGCAGTTCTTATTCCCTTTCTCCTAAGTACTCTCTGCCTCTAAAAACACTCTATAGGATTAAAGTAAGCTTTATCTGTAAACTAGACCTATTGCTAGTAGTTTGTAATATTGTGTTACCTGTAAAAGTAGCTATAGTTAACCTATATCTTCTTGTTAGCTAGAAGGATGTCTTTAGAGTAGGCAGCTACATATAGATAAGCATCTTCCCTATAGCTTAAGTTATACTAGAGAGAGTAAGAAGCTAGATAAACGTCTATTTAAGCAGCTTGTATACTTAGAGGGGCCTTACAGTTATAGTGTAGTTTATTATCTACTAGTGCTTAGATCTTTTCTAGGGGTGCTGTAAAGAGACAACTAAGTTTAACACCTCTCTCTTCTACTGCACGCTTTCTAACTCTTCTTTTATCCTTCTAGTGCTCCCTTTCCTTTACCTACAGCTACCTAGTTAATCTAACTATCCTGTGTTTAGCTGCAATCTAGTTAAGGGTCTTACTAGACTTATAGCGCTGATTAAAAGCCTTAAAATAGTAGCTATGCTCTAAAGTATCTAGCTCTTTAAGGCTGTAATCTTGTTTAGGGGTACTTAGGGCATCTATAGAATTAACAATTATTAAATAATACTAAGAATTAAGTGTGTTAGGTAGCTGTAAAGGTGTAGGTAGGGAGAGTGCTAAGACTGATCAAAAGCGGGGTGGATTACGTCATCTAATTGATGTTTGATGAATTATTGCACCCCCTGTTGCCCCTCAGCATTGACGCACCTTACGGTACTCATCAACAGTCACGATCGGATCAGCCCATACTCTGTAGCGTTTATCGCTGTGCTCTGATACTGGTGTAGAATCTTTTAGACCCGAGATGCAGACTACAAGACAGGTACACATGGTGAAAAACTACGCCTTATTGCAACCGTAGTCCCATCTTCAAACAGCACGCAGTAGAGAAAGAGCTAGGAATTATTCATCCGAAAGAGAGACGCGTTCTGTTCTATCTGGCTATGCATTTAAGCACCTCAGTGCTCGGTTGTGGTGCTGCCATGCGCACCCAAGCTGCCTTAGTATCCGCAACGACGTACGAACGCCCATCGCTTGCGCAACGCCCTTAGGCTACGAGCCCTGGCCAGCCCTTGAATTTACTCGTCTCTCTGTCACAGATCCCGGGCGGAAGGCGTTGTTGATGGTCAACGTAGGTGAACGTGCCGCATGCCAAGAGTCAGCTCGCTATTCAGATGCTATTCAACCCTGAAAACGTCTACTTCTAAACTTCGCCTTCACCACTTCCGCCATCTCAAGGGAATAGCAATCCCTTATCGAACCTCCTGCGAGTTTAACATGTCCTTTGTACATTCGCCATCGGACTGACCAGCTTGATGGTACCGACGTGCTTGAGCGTCAGTGCTCGCTATTGAGCGGGTTCTTTACTGCTCTAGACAGCCTCCTCCATGTGCAAAGAGCATCGCGATTGGGCATCCCGAGTGCTTAGCTGGGAGGGATCCCTTCGAACGACTACCCTTCACCTTCACGAACGTTTGTCTATTGGACGCCATCGCGTCTCTATAGTCGGCTCTATTGATACTCAGTGCACCTTATTGACCCTATTGACATGCTATAGTAGAAACATGGCTTCAAGTCTTTGTTTCTGCATAACGGTTTTTGACTATAAAACACCACTCTTCCAACCAGAACATGCTCACCATCGACTCAACGACAATACACCAGTCAATCACTTGGTCACAGTCAATCAAAATCACCAACTCATTCGTTCACTCAACAATACTCTTCTGAAACGTTCAAGATGAGGTTCAACGCTGTCATTGCCGCCACCATCCTGGCTGCCACCGTTTCTGGTGCTGCCATCGCCCTTCCTGCCCCTGAGACCACCGAGGTCGCTGAGGCCACCTCCGAAACCACCGAAGGTCTCGAGCCTACAGACTTGGTGGACGATGTTTTCGAAGTCCCCGAGGATTACTACTACGTCGTCGAGGACGCCTCCGACGAAGAATTCGCCAAGCGTGACGCTGAGGCTGGAAGGAGTCCCTGGGTTTTGGCTCCGTGGCGTCCCATCGGCCAGCCTGTAGGCAAGCGTGAGGCCGAAGCTGAGGCTAAGAGCCCCTGGGTTCTGGCTCCATGGCGTCCCATCGGTCAACCAGTCGGCAAGCGTGAGGCTGAGGCTGAGGCTAAGAGCCCCTGGGTTCTGGCTCCATGGCGCCCCATCGGTCAACCAGTCGGCAAGCGTGAAGCCCAGGAGTAAGCTCTTCGCCATCGACAACTACGAGCTTTGACAACGAACGCATCGCAATTCTTCTTTTCTCCATATTCGACGGACTCGGTAGCGATACGACGCGTATGAATGTTTTGTACATAAAGCTCTTGAATATACTGTGTCCATTACGGGACAGGCCTGTCTCCTTTCGGGACTCTACAGGGCAGGACGGCTTCTCGATGATCGATGGCATCTGTACGAGGGATGTTGTGACGACGATGGGATACTGGCCTCTTTCTCAATATCAATTATCTTATCAATATATTGTTATGCATGATCAAATCCCTCTCCACTGCTTTGAACTGTATTCGAATTGGATCTGACTTTGCCCAGGATGGATCGTACTGACACACTATCATCACATTAGTGCACAATGGGCCTGCTCATCATACAACGATGTGTTTGTCCACAAACCTCTCCAATCTGAACATAGTCCCTTGTATCGAGAAATTGAAAAAGGTTCATCGTCCCACAACACTGAGTAGACTTAAACAAAGACCTACTATTAGTCTGATAATAAGGAGCAGAAAGAACGTCGTAGTGCGTAACGCTATCCCCGGATTTTCCAAGTTCTCCACTCCACAAGCCTCGGCTGTCGGATATGGACCATCTACATCATCAGCCACTATATTCGCAGCCTCTCGACAACACCCGGGTCACGATTTCAGCATCGAGCCAGATTTGGAAACTCACACGATAATACCAACCCAACGAATCCTCCACCAGACTGTCTCGCGGTATGGCTCAGCCAAAGATCACATTCTACGTCGACATTGTATCGCCGTTCGCGTACATTGCTTTCTATGTTTTGAAGGTACGGTCTACTCTCTGTTCAAGACGGGGATAATACATGATTGTAGCAGCCGATCCGATTAATTGCATTGTTTGAATATAACATAGACGTCTAAACTAACCGACGTGTACACAGAACTCGCCAGCGTTCAAGCAGTGCGACATCAAGTATGTGCCCATCCTCCTGGGCGGCCTGATGAACACTTGCGGCAACACGCCACCGATAGCCATCAAAAGTACGTCCTACAGCAGTAGAGAAATATACCGCCGTACAAGCACCCACCGTCTCTGACTTCGCACAAATCGTACATGGGTAATAACACATCACAGACAAAGACAAATGGATAAACACCGAGCGCAAACGCTGGGCCACCTACTTCAACATCCCCATCTCGCAAGACGCACCCCCGGGATTTCCCATCAACACGCTCCCCATCCAGCGCGCACTCACCTCGCTCTCCATCTCGCACCCGCAGTCGCTCGCGAGCGCCATCTCGCTGTTCTACGAGAACACGTGGGTGCAGTGGGGCGAGCCGACCAAGGCGGAGAATCTGCTTGCGATTCTGCGCACGGTGGTTGGGAGCGATGAGGAGGCGCGGAAGGTGCTTGAGCGGTCGAAGACGGAGGAGGTGAAGATGGCGCTGGTGAGGAATACGGAGCAGGCGTTTGGAGACGGGGCGTTTGGGCTGCCGTACTTTGTTGGTGAGTTTGGGGTGTTTGTGGGTTGAGCTGGACTGACTGATTTATAGCTACGAATGCGAAGGGCGAGACGGAGGGGTTTTGGGGTGTTGATCATATGGGACAGCTTACGGATCATCTGGGGCTTGAGAGGCCGAGTGGGAGGGGTTGGAAGGCACTGTTGTAAGTGAGATTGTGTGGATTGTAGGATCGACTTGTAGCTGTGATGTATTCAAGAGAAGAACGACATTGTTTTGAGAAGTACTTAGTGTGATCTTGCTTTTGGTGACTCCACAAGTTTTGCATTAGGTGCGCAAGTTATCGTAAAAGTGCAATAGACGACCGTCACTTTCTTGCAGCTACACCACAGACAGAGAATGAAAAGACAATACGAAGGTGTCTCCTGGGGGCAGAAAGAAACTTGAAAACGGTTGCTGTATCAACAATATAGCACAAGTGACAATATGATTAGCTTTTTGTCCAGAACCTGACGGCGCACTGAAATGTACGCGTCGGTATTTTGAGACTCCATCAAGATGTTCAGGCGAGGCATTCCATAACAGCGTCGAGGTTTAGGGGATCGAGTGATCTCACAACCCTTGTTCACGACACTGACTGAGTAGAGAACACAAAGATTCGAGCCTTCCACACCAGAGCTCCAAGACGCACCAAGAGCTGCTGTGATGGACGATAGTGCTACTGCCGACTGAGCACCTTGCTTCCCATCTCCTCCTCGACATTAGCCTATAAGATCCCTGTCTGGCTAATTGTCAACGTGTCAGAAAGGGAGGATAATGTAAATTGCATTGGTATATGCCCTCAGCTCGATTCCAAAGTGCTATATGCACACAGAGATGTAGTACGCCAGAACGCCGCGCCCTATGACCAATATAATGCCTTGAATGGAAAGTGAAGTGCTTTTCGTGAAGCGCGCACCGTCTCCGCCTGTCTCTCGACCACTACAGAATACCACGAGCCTTTTCAAAGCCAGGAATCTGTCTCCAACACGGGTTCAGTGGCAACGGATTCGGAATTCGGGGTCGAAGGTGCCGAGCTCGAAAGTCGCGGAGCTGAAGCTGAGCCTAGAAGAAGAGCTTGAGGAGTTCGAAAAGCAGTCCTCCGCAGAGAACGAAAGCAAGTAGGACTAATCCACAAATCAGCACAAGTGTCCCTCCTCATACAACAAGCCATGGCACGCACTGATCCAGATCTTGCTAATCGGGCTCTTCTGCGGACCCCTCGGCTTAACCACCTGCGGCGTCTCGGGCCGACCCATCTTCTTCTCCTGCGCCTTCGCAAAACGCATGTTGGCCTGGCGCTGCTGTGGTGTTTGAGCCTGAAGCGCGTACGTTAGCCAACTTGCTCCGGCGGAACTGTCCCGATGTGGAGGAGCATCGCAGCAGCCAGGAGAACTAGCGGATAGCGTACCATTGCGACGGGAGGTGTTGTGGATGGACGTGGGAAGGGAACAAGCTGCGGGGCGAGAAGGTACAAAGGCGGAAAGAGTGAAGGAGGGAAAGAAGAAAGAGCGAGCGCGTGGTGTGCTGAGTAGGGATGTCCCGAGTGATGCAAGGTGTTCCTTCGGAAAAGGTAAAGCACAGACGGCGCTAGTGCGGGCCTCCGCGCCTTGAGCGGAGGTTTGCTTGGGATTGCTTTGGAGCTTGGAATTTCCATCACCACCGTTTCATACACCCCGGATTTCGAGGCGAAAACACAGTTCCACTGCCCTCGAGCTTCAATTCCCGTATGAAGAGCGACTCGACCTAAAGCGCGTATAAAGTCACGCCAGAAGCAGCAAGGAAATACCCGGCGTTACTACACGACCACCACCACCACAATGAACACCACACGCGCAACCCAACTACTACGCCGCACTGCAACCCGCCAAACCCCCACGCGAACCACACGGCGCAACCTCTCCATCGAGCCGCAACCCCCACCACCGCAGCCCCCCAAACAGCCCTCGAAAGTCGGCTTATTCTACAAGTCCTTCTCGGCGCCCATCCTGAAATGCTTCCTCGGCGCCCTCTTCACATACCAGCTTGCGTACTTTGGCTGGATGAAGCTCGAGGCTATAGAGGAGGCGCACGATAAGAAGACGGAGATCAGAGGCCTGCAGGGCGAGTTGGCGGGTGTCATGGCTGCACAGCGGAGAGGGGCTGAGGGTGCGAGTGGGAAGGTTGAAGAGGTTGGGGATAGGGTGGTTGAGGGAGTGGAGGGCGCCGGTGTTGCTGGGAGAGTGAAGAAGGGGGGTTGGTGGCCTTGGTGAGCGGATTGGAGCGAGGTTTTTTGGGTTGGAAGAAGAGAGTTTTGCCGTGTGGTTGCGGAAATGCGGACGGTGCGACTCGAGGTACATCAACAACGTTCGAGTGCAACAGTTATGCGCAGGTACTCACGGGACATGCGTTGAAAGAACCTCACAAAGGATGTGTATAGTATGTGTACAATTGGCGTGGCTTGGACAAACACCCACCACTCGATTCAGAACGGTAGAGCGCGGCAATGCAACGCTCAGACAGGGTAGAAATACCCCAGCGGTACACGAGCTCTTCGTCATTGCAAACATGCACTGATTATGTAATAGCAAGACTCAGACGAGGCTCGAAAGACTTTTGATTACAAGGACTATACGGTAGGGGTATATGTTACTCAGGAAAAACAACCATCTATCATGCAAATCCGCTATGCAATGCAACGCCGCACACTTGGCAGTCTGACAATCTCCCCTTCTGTCTCATTCCAACAATAAATCTAACCCCCTAGAACTGCACCTGGAACTTGGGATTCGTCCTGATGCGCTCGCCATAAAGTCTGAACAGCACAGGCACGGGAATAAAGCACAGTGCCACGAAGCCCAGCAGCGAGTTTCCCCACCCCAGACCGAGCTTGTCGTACATGTCGAGGCCGGCGAGGGGGAGCACGGCGCCGAAGACGGAGCGGAGGACCGTGTTGGCGGCGATGGCGGATGCGGCGTGCACGGTGAAGGCGTCGACGAGGTAGGTTTGGATGGTCATCATGGCGGTGAGGTTGCCTACGCCGATGAATGCTGTGCCGATGATCTGGATGCTGTTAGTGAACTGATGCAATGTAGAAGGGTTGGAGAGGAAATACAGGTGCGATCCAGTGTACGCCGTAGTAAGTAGTCCAGCCGTAGAGGAAGATACCAAGTGGTAAGCTGACGGCACCTGGGACGGTGAGGAACATGGGGAGACGGTGTTCGGGCTTCGCGTTGCCCTTGGCTTGGTGCTTCTTGATGTTTTTGTCTGACATTGTTCCAAGAACGCCCATGCCTAGGATCATACCGACGCCCATACCCAGATACGAGAGACCAACCGCACCGGAAGAGAAGTGGTACTGTCCTTCGAAGACAAAGGTCATGGTCGTGAAGAACAGATACAAGATACCGTAGTTCACGGAGATGTACAGCGACATGAGGAACACGATAGGCGAGAAGAAAAGCATCTTCATCGGGCGCGCAATGGCGCGCAGGAACACCTCCCTGGGTGGCAGACCGTTGTTGAGTTTCGAGCGGAGCTCCATGTTACCGGTCTCCTTGCGTAGACGAGCAACTTTCTTGTCCAGGATAGCTTGGTGGAACGTCTCACGTCCAACGAAAGCGAGAGAGATACCAAAGACACCGCCGAAGATGGACAGGATCCAGAATACCCAGCGCCAGGAGAGCGACTCGACGAGGAAGCCACCGCATACAGGGCCAATGATAGGACCGAGCAGAGGACCCATGGAGTAAATTGCCATGGCACCAGCACGCTGTTGCGGAGGGAACATGTCGGCGATCGTTCCTCCACCTAGTGTCAACGGGGAGGCACCGGCGCAGCCAGCGAGGAGTCGGAAAGCGATGAGCATGCCCATGGATTTGGACAGGGCGCAGCCAATATTGAAAACGATGAAGAGAACGTTGCAGATGTTGTAGATGGGCATGCGTCCGTACATCTCAGACATAGGTGCGATGACGAGAGGACCTGAGGAAGACGTCAGTTTGAGCCGTGGGAACTGATAGGATACAACATACCGATGGCGAACCCAAGGAGATATACTGACACAACAAATGTGGCCATGAGATTCGACTCCTCCTGGAAAGCACGCATGACCTGTGGTACACCAGGCGCAAAGAACGAAGACGCCAGTGGCGTGATGAACGTAACAGCTCCCAGCGCAGCAATGATGGACCATTTCTTCTTCGCAGGCCAGTTGAGAGGGTTCGCAGGATCATCTGGTCCGTCCCAGTCGATAACATTTGGGTCCCGTACCTCTTGTGCAGGTGCGTCGCCGCTTAGTGTGCGTTCGTCAGTGTGTGTTGATAGTGCTTGGCTTTGTGCGCCTTTCTCCACGTCTGCGGTATATGTGTCGGCATCTTGTCCGTGTTGGTATGCTTCGCTAGCCTTCTCGTCTTGGAGGTTTTGTGCTTCCCGTGTAGGGTTGGGGAATGTTGCTGGCGTTGCCATGCTGTGAACTGTGAAAGAGTGCGCTATGGGACGAACCGTTAGTATGTTTGCGCAAGGCTACATCCTGGAGGCTAACATGGCAAAACTAGGTTCCTCTTGCTAGAAGCCTACTTACTTGTAGTGAGCAACTTGTAGCGATTTGCTACTGAAAGGGTAGTACTGCAGGTTGTATGCCTCCGAATAGCGTGCGTAAAGAGGTGTTCAAGTATCAGTGTCGATTAAGGGGAAGGCACAGTCACTCGGAGTTATGTTAGGAAGGCAGGCAGCGGGGAATGGAGACAAAGATTAGACATTGCGGATGGTCCGAAAGCGAAAGCGTGTCGCACTCGCATCTGTATGCTGGACCAACGCACCAATCATAGCAAGCGCTGGCCGGCCAGAAGCCGCTGACCCTGCTTGGAAAAGGCTTGTCTAGGGGCGAGACGAGCTTGAACACGGGAGAAAGGAGGCCGCAACGGAGATAAATGGAGGATCGGGGGCAAAAGCTTCCGATGTGTCTTAGGGTTTGGCTCAGGTGAATGCTGCACACCCATTCGAAGCCATCAATACGGTCTTTACGGGCCCACATTTCTCTTTCAATATATGGGACATGCTCCGGGGCTTATGTCTGCTGTCCGTTTCTGAGAGGTAAATAGAGGTGCTAGCATTTGGTGCTCTCATTGTACTCCGCGGAGGGATCGTGTTTTGATTGCCTAAACTCGGTACATCGCCTTCTCACACCCCGTCGCTAGCCTGACATACTCCTAGTAAGACTGCAGGCAAACAACGCGCGCTTGAAAGCACAGTTGTAGTACACCTGTTTCTCGCAACAGTTTACAGCTGTATTTAGTAATTCAGTTTCGTCCAGTGTTGTACACCTCGAGTATAGGGAGTTGCAATGCAGTCTGGGCTCATTGGTGTCAGACAAGATTTAGGCCCTCCATAAGCTGGTCCAGGGGCGGTGATAAGACGCAGTAGGCTTTCACCTTCCGCACATCTGGCTGCAGTCTTTTCGAAACTCGACGTAAACCAATGCAATACTGGATCGTGAAGAACCCGTGATAAAAAGTACGCGACGTTGGCTTAAGGTCAAATAGCCCCGCTGTAGCGGGCTGATCCATCGGCATCCCCAGATCCTCGCTCTTCCGCAGGCCTCCGGCAGCTCGAGTCCGGCCCACTCACAACACGAGCTCTCCCAGGCCGGGAGGCTCTCGGATCGGTTCGCAAGGAAGGTGTTCGACAAGATTAGCACGTCACAATGCTGACTTTCCAGCGTACAAGGTAAAGTAATCAACGAGGCAGCTAATATTATGACCTATTCACAAATACAACTTTCTACTCTCTACAAAACCCTACCAGCGGTCGGTGCAGTACTCCTGTCTTTCGTCTCGACCTTCCTCAGGCCTCTTCCAGCCTGAATCTGACCCAGAAGAGCGCCCCGGTCCAAGCCACCAGCGGACTTCATGTTAGGCATCGGGGGTGGCGGAGGAGCACCTCCCATAGGGGGCGGCGGTGGGCCTGGGGGTGGAGGTGGAGCGGAGCCTGCAGGCATCGGCGGAGGCGGCGGTATGCTCGCTGGTGGGGACGTCACAGCTGGACTCTCAGCACGAGAGTCTTTGTTGTCCATCGAGGAGAAGGGACGTGGTGGTGCCATTGTGCCAAACAGAATCGAGGCCAGATGTTTGGCACCTCCCTGTGTGGGAGCCTCATCATCGTCAGACGACGAATCATCCGAATCAACGACGGACCAGTCGTCATCATCCTGGCGCCCTCGGGTGCGAGCGGATGGGGCAGCAGGTTCGTTGAATGTTGGTACAGCAGCCTTGTTGGCATTCTCCTGCGTCAGGCGATGGAAAGGGTTCGTGGACACCTCGCTAGTGTTGCTGGGCGGAGGCGGCGGGGTGTTATTGTCTTGGGTAGACATAGCCATCTTCTTGTAGAATGGGTTGGTGGTTTCGCCCCCAGCAACAGGGTGAGGACTGGTAACAGACGACGCGGGCGGGCTAGGGAACGATCCTGGAACCTGTGGCATGGGTGGTGCTGGCGGGGGTGCGGTGCTTCGGGGCAACTCTTGACTTGTGGTAGGAGTGTTCTCTTGCGGTGTGATGTTTTGAGGACCGTCGTCGTCAGAGGAATCTTCATCGTCGAGAGCCTCCAGTTGGAGCTGCAGCTGACGCTCGCGTTCACGAGCAGCTTCGATTTCAGCACGCTGAGCAGCCAACCTGGCTTCCTTCTCCTTTTCTTCTTTCTGCGCGCCAGCTCTACGCTTCTTCTCTTCAGCCTTTTTGAGCTTGCCCTGTTGTACCTGCTCCTCCAAAGCTTTCAGGCGAGACTGGGCAGCCTCACGTTCCTTAGCTAGCTCATCTTCCTGTCGACGTTCTTCCTCCCTGATGTAATCGTCAGTGACTATGTCGTGTTTTCTCTTCGGTTGACTTACTCCATGCGCTTGGTTTCTGCTTCCTGGGCTTGCTGCTGCTCGCGAAGGGCCTGCTCGGCGATCTCGTTCTCAGCCCTCTTCGCCTCGGCATCGGCTTGCTGTGTGTCGTGCTGTGCAACATCGGCCTTGTTCTTGCGCGAAGCTGGTGGAGGAGGTGCGGGTTTCTTGCCAGCAGCCTTAGATGGAGCGGGAGGCGCAGTCGACTCGCCTTCGAGCCGTCTCTGTCTCTCTTGCTCGCGACGTGCGTCTTCTTCTTCGGCTTGCCTGAGTTTGTCCTCACGCTCCTTCTTCTCACGCTCTGCACGTTGCTCAGGAGTCTCACCAGCCTTGGCCGGAGCTCGAAGGCCCAAGGCAGCCAAACGTTCGGCCATACGCTGCTCTGCTTGCTGCTTGATAAAGGCAGCTCGCTCTGCGGGCGTCTTGTAGGAAGATGCACCACTCGGTGTAGGTGTCGAGCGTTGAGGCTCAGCAGCCCGAGCAGGGCTCTCATAACGAGAGGTAGATTGGGTCTCGTTGGTGCGCGATGAAGCGCGACCAGTATCACGAGGCCTGTCTTCCTTGCGGACGCGAGCAACACGGCTGCTTCGCTGCAAGTCAAAGATGAAGTCCTTGACCTCATCCTCTACACCGAGGGCTTCCTCCCATCTACGTCGCTCGTGCTCGCTGCGGTTGTCGTGCCCACCTTCTTTGAGGCTGGACTCCAGTCCCTTGGTGTACTCGTTAACGCTGTCCTCGACGTCACGGATCATGCGCTCGTTGTTTTCCTTCTCAGATCGAATCCGGGACTGTTCCTTCTCCAGACGCTCAGTCGCTGCGCCTGTGTCATCGCTGGCAGGGGCAGGTCTACCGGTCAAGGCGGCGGAACGTGCCTGCATCATGGCTTTAGCACGTGCTTTCAATCGGTCTGACTCTGTCACCGCTCCGCCAGGTCCGGTTCCGACAATCGTAGAAGCAGAGCCAGGATGCGCCTTGGCGTCCTTGAGTCTGAAGAGTTCAAGTTGAGCCTCAGCGATCTCACGCTCGATGCGCCGTACGTTTGATGCAACTTCGGGAAGACGGTCTGTCAGAGTTTGGAGTTGCCGCTTGAGTGCACGACGTTCAGCGTCTGAGTCGTTGCCTCGTAGTGACGCTTTAGGGTGAGCATCAATATCTTCCTGTACTCTTCGAATGCGGCGGTACAGTTCTTCGGCCTCCTTGCGGTCCCGGCGGTCGAGGGCGTCGTCCTCGTCAGCAGCATTCTCATCCTGTGTGTCCATGGCATCCAGCAAGATCTGTTTCTCCCTAACCGCCTTCTTGAGCTGATCCAGTGACATTTCGTCCGAACGTCCAGAGGCAGGCGAGGAGGCGCCAGAAGCGGGTGAAGGCGAGCGACCACCAGCACCTACACGATCTCTAGCACTAGAGAGGTAGCCAGCGTTG
>SATZ01000634.1:0-18712 GCA_004335205.1 Ascochyta viciae-villosae | reverse complement strand
CCCCACTACACCACAGGCGCAGTACACCACCCCCCCAACACCTCCCCCCTCAAACACCCTCCCCGTCCTACACCCTCCACCACCCTCCACCACCCTCCACCACCCTCCACCACCCTCCACCACCCTCCACCACACCTCCGCCCCCATGGGCCGCTACCACTTGGCGCCCCTCCGCGTGCGCCAGACTGCAAAGGCCCTCTTCGACGCCAAGCGCACCGACGACCTGCCCCAGTGGTACGACGTGGTCGGCAACATCCCCCCCGCCGAGACGCTGGCCCGCCCCGTCCTGCGAGCCCCGCGCATCAAAGGCGCCAAAAAGGCCAGCAAGCTGTTCAAGCCGCTGCCCATTGCCTACCCCGAAGACCAGCTGCGCTCCGACTTCTTCGGCGACCACCCGTGGGAGCTGGCCCGCCCGCGCCTCGTCGTCGAGGACTCGGGCAACGACGCAAAGGCCTACAACTGGAGCTCCATCGAGCAGCCCGGCAAGCAGATGGACGGCGAGAGGTGTGTCTGCCCATGTCCCCGCATCCTCCACCACCCACCCGCATGCTAACGCCCCCCTACAGCGTCGTCCAGCGCCAGCTGTGGCTCATGAAGCACAAGCACATGTCCAAAGCCTCCGCCTACGACCACGCCCGCCGTGAGTTCTACCACCACCGCCACCTCTCCGAGGTCCGCGCCCGCATCGCAAAGGAAGAAGCCGCCCACGTCGGCGCCTACTTTGCCCAGGGCCCCCTCCAAGTCGGCATGGCCCTCGAAGACCGCGCCTGGGAGAACTGGAAGGCCTGGGCCAACCAGCAGATCGAAGAGGAGCAGAGCATGCGCGCCCAGATGTTCTCCGGGCCCCAGAACGAGGACGCCGGCGTCGGCGCTTTGAGCACCGCAGAGTACGAGAACGCGGTCACGGATCTCGCCCCCATGGCAGCCGCCACGCCCAACACGCCCTCATCACCCGCCCCGGGAGGGGGAGTCGCTGCGCATGCCTAGTCCACCACGACACGCGCTGCACACATGTACTGATATTGTAGATTCGTGTAGATAGACCCACCATACCATTGTATTCTTGTCTGGCTCCTGGCCACAAAAATCGCAAAGGTACCCAACCCATGTGACAGTCCGTGACGACTACGACAAGACGCCTGTGCATTCCTCTCACCTCTTCGCCTAGGCACTAGACACACGCTCGACTCCCCCTCGCGTTGCACCTGGCCAGCCATGCCCTAGAAGACGCATCGAACGCGCCAGGTAATGTATACTGCATGCAGCAACCTGGCACTCTCCCAAGTGCATGGTGGTGTGACATGGACACAACCGTACTATGGAAAACATGCTACTACCCCAGCATCTCGACAAACAACACGTTGGCTGAAACGATACATGCACCCACCCGCGGCGAGCGGAACAGAGGCTCTGCAACGCCGGGGCACAAGGCGGCTAAATGCCAGGTACACATGCACCCATGCATACCTGCCTGGCAAGCAACGCTTGGCTAATCTAAGTAGCAACCAGGTAGTCAAGGAGCACAACACCAAAGGATCGTCCTCTCCATCCTCTCGGAAAACCAACGTCCTCGCCAAAACACACTCGTCGACGTGCGTCCGAACCGCGATGCGCCATTCCAAAACAAGGCTAGATCGCCTCCCGCACTTTCCCTACGTACACCACCACCCCAGTCGAACGGGGAGCCTCTTCTTGGCAACCCCGGCTGGAGTCGTATTGTTGTATGGGTTCTGCACTATGCAACGGGCCGCCAATACCGTATAATGAGCTCGAAAGAGGAAGCCCTGGGTGGCGGATAGCAACGCCAACACCAAGGGTAGGTTGGCTGGGATCACGTCCTGTATATAAACTCTCCTGGCATCCCTCGTCACTGCACCCAACCAGCCCAAACCTTCACGTCACCCAAGCAACATGGTCCACTTCACCTCCCTCATCCTGGCTACGGCCGCCGTCGTTGGCAGTGTCGCTGCCGCACCCAGCCCTGACCCCAACCCTTTCCAAGGCAAAGACCGTCATGTCGTTTCGAGCTATGGCAAGAAGCTAGAGCAGACCATATCTGCTTTCGAGGCCAAGAACGACACCCTCAACGCCGCCCGTACCCGCACCGTTCAGCAGAGCATCTCCACCTTCACCTGGGTCACCTCGCGCGCCCACCTTTCCAACATCACCACCACCATCGCCGAGGCTCGCCGACAGAAGAAAAAGGGCAAGGACATGATCGTTGGCCTGGTCTTGTACAACCTCCCGGACCGCGACTGCTCTGCTGGCGAGTCTGCCGGTGAACTTCAGATCGACAACGACGGCTACCGCCTCTACAAGTCCCAGTTCGTCGACAAGTACGCCAAACTTGTCAAGGAAGCCAAAGACCTCAGCTTTGCCATTGTGCTCGAGCCCGATTCCCTCGGTAACGCAGTCACCAATCAGGGCATCGAAGCTTGCGCAAAGGCAACCCCCATCTATGAGCAGGGCATCGCCTATGCCATCTCTAAGCTCCAGGCCGCCAACATCCACCTCTACGTCGACGCCGCCCACGGTGGCTGGCTCGGTTGGGCTGACAACCTACAACCCACAGCCCAGGTCTTTGCCAAGGTCCTCGCCATGGCGAAGAAGTTGAACGCCAAGTCCAAGATCCGTGGTTACGCTACCAACGTATCCAACTACAACGCATTCCAGGCAAAGGTTCGTGAGAACTACACCGAGTACTCGCCTTCGTGGGACGAGTCCCATTACGCCTCTGCCCTGGCACCGTATCTCGAGGCCGAAGGTCTCCCGAGCCACTTCATCATCGATCAAGGCCGTGTTGCACTGCCAGGTGCGAGGGAGGAGTGGGGCGAGTGGTGCAACGTGAGCCCTTCGGGCTTCGGTCCCCTGCCGAGCACCAAGACCGACAACACCCACGTCGACAGCCTTGTGTGGATCAAGCCCGGTGGTGAGAGTGACGGTCGCTGTGGACTCGAGGGCGCACCGGCTGCTGGTGCGTGGTTTGATGATTATGTGCAGATGTTGGTCAAGAACGCCGATCCGCCGCTGAAGCCAACATACAAGAAGGCCTAAAGCCTGCCGAGTCTGCTTTTGATGCGGAGGTGTTCTTCAATACAAGGATGGGGACATGGCCAGATAACACTCATAGAAGCATACCTTGTTTACCTCCTCGCTCTTCCTCGCTCTTCCTCGCTCTTCCTCGCTCTTCCTAACGCTGGGTAGGGAGTCAACCGCGGCTCCGTCTCAACTACCTGACTGGTGACTCTCTAGCAACTCGAATGATGGCAAGTGACCTCGTGCACCTTGTCGAGATCTTCTGGCTGCAGATCGTGCACTACTCACGTGTACCAAAGTGCTACAGCATGGCTAACGATGTTCTCACAGAGAGAGGCGCGTGAACAGTTCTTGTCCAGGGTTCTACGATGCGAAGCCTTGGAGTGCGGTAGCATCAAGGTCTGCAACATGACCGACACGATACGTACTCGTGCGGACTAGGTTTCGATCGGATCCAAGGGCGAGGTATGACATGGGTGCAGATGGGCCCGGATAGGCAGCATGGATGGTCCTATGTAGGTACAGGTACTGCATGACCCTCGTGGCAGCCGTGTGCTTTTGCACCACTAGCGTAGTGATGATTGCGTAGCTTCCAGGGTGAACGTGTAGAAACCCAAAGGTATGAGTGGTGCAGCGTTGGGCCATAGGTTGGAATGATTTGATGCTAGCCCGCGGATGCAACACGGGCTGATCTTCGACAGCTTCTCGAAAAGCAAATGCTGGTTGGGAGCGATGCGACTTCCAGGCGGTCGAGAAAGCAGCGCTGATGGGATCCTCCCAGGGTCTAGGCCGGCGTCAGCGAAAGTCGCAACACGATCGAGTCCCTTGTCTGGATCGGCCCTTGTTTTTTCACGGAAGCGCTGCAGAAGGGCACTGGCGCCATGCTAGTTTGCCATGTCCAGCCTCTGGCCCAAAGTGGAACAGGTGCAGGAAGAGAGCTTGGATTGACACCAACGTACTGTCCTGGTGAACAGTGTGATACGGACAGGCAACGCTTCCATGGCAAGATATACCTACTGCAGACCAGACAGCCGACCGAGATTGGGCTGGCGGCGCTCGCACGTGCATGAGGGATTGCTGCTTCTCCCTTCAGGTCAGATAATTTCCAAACTCGGTCCAATACCCGCAGACGTCAGGGTGGTCACGTGGTGCGAGACGATACCCACCATGTACATAGTACACGGCGCACGCCACGCAGTCACGGTGATGCCGCGCTTTGGCAAGCACTGGCAAGCACGCACAAGCATCCAAGGAGGATCGAAAAGCTTCGCGTCGTATCAGCAGTAAGATTCAAGGCCGCAAAGGTTCGAGGTGGTGTCGCCGGAACCCACGTTTCTCCACAAACCTCTCCCATTGGCCAGACGGCCCTCCACGCTGCTGCTGCACGCGGATACGCTTGCCCCAACATCGAACGCTGGGACGCTGGGACGCTCGAGGCTGACATTGGCCGCGACCAACAAGCTTCTGTGGCGCGCCCTGGGCTTGCAACAGAAGGTGGTCGTTTGCAAAGCTGCCAAAGCACGCCTCTCTAACCCCGGCCAGCCCGTCTCTGGCGCTGCCTATCCGACTGCGTGCTCGTGTGCTGCCTCGTGGTTGGCCAGAAAGGTACCAGGCCTTCACCAGCCAAGCAACTCGCCATGCCACCGCAGAAGCTTGCGTGGTTGGTATATAGCTTGTGCGTATGCCCAGCTTCCCATCCAACCCAGGTTCAACAAGCCTCGTTTAACTCCTTGACTTTCTTGGTTCCGGCTCGGCGAAGCTTCACCCCACAAGATGGCCATCAAGACCGCAGGAGGAAACAGCGCGTTTCACAACACTGTCAACGACTTCGTACGTGACAAGGCGTTTCTCAAGCTCGTCATGGGCATCCAACTAACATGGCCAGGCACACATTGAAGATCCTGCAGAACGCAGACGCCTCGCGCTTGCGGAAATCGACAAGGCCCCCTTTGGCTGGTACCATGTTCGCGCCATTCTCGTCGCTGGAACTGGCTTCTTCACAGACAGCTATGACATCTTCTGCGTCTCTCTGTTAACCATCATGCTTGGTATTGTCTACAAGCACGACAACAAGGGCGTTCTCCTCACCCCCCAGGACACTGCCATCAAGCTTTCCACTTCGGCTGGCACTGTCCTTGGTCAGGTCGGCTTCGGCGCTCTCGCTGATATCGTCGGTCGCAAGAAGATGTACGGTCTCGAGCTGATTCTCATCATCGTCGCGACGCTTGCTCAATCCCTCGTCGGACCCGGTCCTGGAACATCCGTGGTCGGTCTCATCATTTTCTGGCGTGTTTTGATGGGTATCGGTAAGTGGTATTCTTGGAGCGCACCCCACACTCGTCTAACAAATGCCAGGTATCGGCGGCGACTACCCTCTCTCCTCCATCATCACATCCGAGTTTGCTACCACCAAGTGGAGAGGTGCCATGATGGGCGCTGTCTTTGCTATGCAAGGCTTCGGCCAGCTTGGAGGTGCCATCGTCATGGTGTGCTTGACTGTTGGCTTCAAATCCAAGCTCGACAAGGCCACCTCATACGCTACTTGCACTGGTGAATGCCAGGTTGCTGTTGACAAGATGTGGCGTGCTTTGATCGGTATTGGCATCGTTCCAGCCGTTTGCGCGCTCTACTTCCGCCTCACCATTCCTGAAACCCCAAGGTACACCTTCGATGTCGCCCGGGACATCGAGAAGGCAAACGCCGACGTCAACCAATTCGTTTCCGGCAAGAAGGGTGAAGGCGAAGTCGACGAGATCCTTGCAGCTACAACTCGCCAGGCATCTGTGGCCCAGCTCGAGATCCCCAAGGCCTCGCTCTCCGACTTCTTCCGCTTCTACGGCAAGCTCAGGAATGGCAAGATCCTTTTTGGAACCGCCATGTCGTGGCTCTTGCTCGACGTTGCCTTCTACGGTCTTGGTCTGAACTCTAGCACTGTCCTTCAAGCTATTGGCTACGGCGGTGGTAACACTGTTTATCACAAGCTTTACAACCTAGCCGCTGGAAACTGCATCCTCATCTGCGCTGGTGCGATTCCCGGGTATTGGTTGGCGGTCGCTACCATTGATACCGTCGGACGCAAGATCCTTCAGCTTGTCGGTTTCATCATGCTTACCATTCTTTTCCTTATTTGGGGTTTTGCCTACCACCATCTCAGCGGCCACGCCATGTTGGCAATTTACGTTCTCATTCAGCTATTCTTCAACTGGGGCCCCAACACCACAACCTTCATTGTTCCCGGCGAGTGCTTTGTCACAAGGTACAGGTCCACATCGCACGGTATCTCAGCTGGAGCTGGAAAAATTGGTTCTATTATTGCCCAGGGCGCCATCTCTCCTCTCCGTACACGAGGTGCTACCGCAAAGAACGCCAACCCTTGGCTCAACCATGTTATGCAGATCTTCTCTGCTTTCATGTTTGCTGGTATCTTTACTACCCTACTTATCCCCGAAACTAAGAGGAAGACTCTGGAGGATCTCTCTCAAGACTGGGATCTAAGTGAAGAATCCCAGTACATGTCTGAGTCTATCGATGGAGCGCATGAAGGCAAGCCATCGCGCGAGGCCACTGTATCGTGATCAGGCTTATTAATCTGCCGGAGCCCCAAGGTAGTGGTCTGTGGTTGAAGATGGATTTTGTCTTTTATTGTTATACCTTGTAATTAACTACAAACACTACCCGAATCTCACTCTTGACTTAGTTCTCTAAATCGAAGGAATGAGCGTGAAACCAACCTCCGTATCCGAACCCTTGACGAATCTCGCACACAGTGCACTGTTCACCGCCGCCCGACAATGGAACAAAGACGTCCTTGTTGCGCATGTCACCGCAGCCCTTGCATCGACGGTGCACTAGGGAGAATGTATTCATTGTAAAGGCACCGCAGGGAACCTCTCCCTTGATCTGCTTGTCGACGATAGTCTGGTCCAAATTCCACTTTGCGGCATCGAACATGGGGCGGTCAGCTCGCCTCACTGCCTGAGCCAATGCTCGCATAGCGTCTCGAACGACAGGGCCGTTCTTCGCCCAGGAAAACCTACCAGCTAGGTTATCTTCGCACATTCTGAACTCGCCCCTGGTTTTCTGGTGAATCGGCCGTCGGTACGAAGTCTGCGTCCTTCCTCTCGACATCTGGAACATCTTGTGGCATCTCCACGCCTACCATACCCGACCTTGATGGCTGAGCATCGTGCGCAAAGTCATCTGCAGCAGGCTGTAATCTTGTCCTCAGTATCAAGAACGCTCTGTTGATCGTCTTCTTGCAGATTGGAGTCTTCCTGAAGGGTAGTGAGCTCCTTCTCGAGCGACATGTAAGCATCGATTTCTGGGTCATCATTCTCGTCGAATTCTGTATCGCCAGCTGCAGAGACGTCGCGCTCGATCTCTTCCGTCTTGCGATCACTCCTGCCCCTAATCGGTGCATGCCAGAACCGTCGCCGCTTGTGAAGTTTCGGTAGGGGAATGTCGAAGTGATCTTCAATCGAGCCGATTGCGTCATAGTACTCTGTACGGTCTGCTAGTCCAAGTACAGCAGCTTCAAGCATTCCAATCAAGGGCTTGTAGACAGGCCAATCCAGGCGAAGGACATTGGCATTCCATGACTCAACAACGACAGTTCGCAGCTTGCGGTCATAACCTTTGGAGATGTCCTTAGGGAGAGGAGTCTTGTAGCCTGAATGCATCGGAGCGCCGGGCTTAATCAGGCGCCCACTACCGTCAAGATATACAATACCGCGCCCGAAAGAGTAGTTGAAGAGGTGGGCCACGTAAGGCTTGAATTTGCAACCAAAGAAATGGCATTTTCCACCGTTCTCAAAGCACTGAACGATATACTCAATAGAGAGAGTAGCGGGAGTCTCTGAGGTGGTGTGACGCTTGTTGCATAGGGTCACCATCGTGTGTAGCCGCGCCAGAAACTCGAAGTAGATGAAGTTCATGTCGATGTCGTCGGGGCATGTGCGCTCTGCAAATGGATAGGGTATTACATAGGTCCCATGCGTGGCAGATCAGGCAGTTTGCGCTTGTTGAAGCCGTTTGGTCCGCGGTCGCCCTCCATCTGAGAGACGACAGAGAGAAGGACTTTCCAGCCGTCATCAGTCCACACAGGAAACTGCTTCATGAACTCCTTGCATGCTTCGGTGCCTTTGAAGACTTCGCCACGAGTTCGAAAAGAGGAATTCAACGATGGTGGCATCGACTTCCCATCCCACTTTCCAGATTTTCCTTGAGCTCGCACCTGCTGTTCTTCCTTCTTTTTCGGTATACTCGATAGGCGAGCCCGTGAGAAATAGGGAGTAATGCCCTTGATCATACGCAGATTGTCGGATGCCTGTTGTGGTCAGTACAGTGAGATACGAGTGCGATTGTGGCCACTTACTCTATCAAGGATTTCCCAATCATCAGGAATCTCAGGTGCGTAGTCTGCACGCACACCCCCGCTAGCTGCGACCTGCTTCGGCTGTAGTGCCTTCTTAATCAAGGGCAGCACAGCTGGTGGACCAGTGCCTTTGGCGAGGTTGATACAACTCGTTATCAGGCAGACATTGGTTGTGTCGTGCAGAGCCACCGTTCCATCTGCAAGCAGAATACGAAGGTGCGGCTTGTCAATCGACATCGAATACGGGTGCCTATTGGCCAGACAAAGATCAATGTTCGCATCCGATGGCCACTTCCTAGCAGACAAGCTGACATGATTCCCACGGTAGGAATCGTATCAGAGAGACTTGTCATCAGTATTGACACGATTCTCGACCAAGAAATCGATCATCTCCCGCGGTTTCCAGCTGGGCTCATGGTGAGCTGCGTCCGTCCTGTAGATATTCGTCACGCTCCTAGGGATGTAATCTGAACAATCATTGCTGAGTGGACGTTGGGTTGATGACGATGCGTTACGAGAGCCGCAGCTACAACACAACGGAAGTGTACCCTCCCCTACGTTCTGCTTGACCATGACAGCGTAGCCGTCGATCTTATGGCACGTCATACAGAAACGCTCTGTTTGGGCTCTATCGGCCTGATTTTAACATGTGCAGTGCTGTTCGAGGGCGTCTGTCTTCGTAATGACACCGAGCTCAAGATACCGAGCAGTCTTGTGAGCCTGGAAGATGGATGCCAAGAGACCGTCACCAGCAGCGAGAGAGTTAAGTGATGTCTGCATAATGAATGCCGGGCAAGCGCGATCCCTGATAAACGTGTCGATGCAGAGAGCGGTCTCGCGCAGATTCGGCTTGTTCGAACTGAGGTCCTGTAACGGCGTAGGAGCGACTAACAGGATGGAGCCCGGAAAATTCATAAGAGCCCTAGGCCTCCTCCAGAAGATCTTGTTCTTGTACGGCCCAGTGCGGAACATTTGGACAATTCCACCTTCTTGCCCCAACATTTCAACGGTGAACAAAAGTCTCCTTGCATCGAAGATCTTGTTTCTGAAAGCTGTCGAAGTACCCACGAAGCCGACCAGAGTGAACATTATGTATTCCAGCATGCGGCAGGCTGCTTTCATCCCGGCATTGGTACTATCGCGCTGCTTTGTCTCGAAAACATGATAACCATCGGTACGGGGATCTGACAATGCGTCGACTTTTGACTTATCATAACCCTTGTAGGGGACAATGGTCTTGTAGGTTTTCGTGAGTGCCTCTGTCCTTTGCCCCTGCAGGCTTCTTTACCTTTCTTACAAGGTGGATTTTCTTGTGGAGAGTGAGGAGATCGACGGGGACCTGATTGGGGTATGGATTGTTATCATCGACGGCCTGGACGCGCCATGCACGAACAATTGTACCGTCTGCCTGCTCGTGGTCGTACAGGGCTACCTTGTCGACGAGAAGTCTCCAGTGACAGAGCTTTAGCAAGTCTAAGACGAATGAAGTGACATCGAGTTGGGGCGTATACTCCGGTACCGTGGTAGGCTTAATGTCATTGTCTCGGACGAACTGGATGAAGCGATTCAGGATTGGAGTTGAGGCTTCGCCGATGTCCACAGCGACGTCCTCCAGACCGAGACCGATAAGGCCATCAATGTCAGCAGGCTGGGAAAATTTCGCACAGGTTCCTTCTCGAATCGCAGTAGCGACAGTGGCCACGCGACGCCTTTTCGAAGCTCTAGACTTCCCTAGAGCAAAGCGCTTCTTGGTTCCCGGCTTCTTCGTGTCTTTGCCCTTGCCCTGATTGCTTGCAGAAGCAGAGTCATCGTCGAGCTCTACAGCTTCGTCCTCGACGGGGTCTTCTCCTGATGACTTGTCTTTGTCGGGGGAAAACTCGTCATTTTCGTCGTCTATGGCCTTCTTCTTCGCTGAGGCCTTGGCCTTGCCAGCCCCTCTAGTGGTGGCTCGAGTAGCATACGGCGGCATGTCCAGGTTGCGCAAGTGTGGAATAGTATCAAAGAAGTGAAAGTAGAGTGCAGAAAATTTGCGCTGACTCTTTGCTGCGCCCAATAGGGTTCTCGTTGAATGACAATGCGGACGACTTGCGCTGATGATGGACAGGCTTGCTAGAGGAGGGCTATTTTGAGTTCTGATAGAAGGATATACGATCCTGTCAGAAGCAGTGGAGATAGACGAGTTGGTGGTAGACGCTTTGAGGAGACATTTGACAGACACCAAGGATTCTCTTTCACTTCGAACGTTGGTAGTGTGAAAGTTGAGAGACTTAAGAGATAAATGATTAATAATTAAGAAAGAGAGATTAAATTCTTCTACTAATCTATTAGTTTAACCTAATCGTGTATATATCCTTAATCTAACGCTAGTAACTTAGTATATCTAGATTTAGATTATAAAATTAGTAATCTAGATTAGAAAATTACTAATCTAAGCAGTATTTAGTATTTACTGTAATATACCCTCTAGGTATACTTTAATTAAGAAGTATAACTATAATAGCTATTATTATTATTATAAAGGTAGTGTTATTATAAGTTATAAAGAATAATATTAGAGATTCCTATTATAAGTATAGAGTAAATAGGCTTATTAATATACATTATAAAACACATTTATACTCTAAATAATTACCTATCTGCAAAATTTTCTCTTTCTCTCTTACTTCTAACTTTAATTTCTTACTGTAGTTAGTACTTCTTAGTTTTATTAATCTATTCTTCTTATAATATTATAGTTGTTCTGCTATAATTAGATTAGGCAATTTAATTGCTATCTCTAGTAATAAGTATAATAATCTACCTTCTAGGAACACACTAACTTTCTAAGGTGCTAGCTTAGATAATAAGTCTAATTCCTCTATTTCTTTTAAGAATCTAAATAATTCTCTAGGAAATACTTAAAACAAGATTAATAAGTCTTGTAATTCTAGGTTAGTAATTTCCTTACTGTAAGGTAGACTTTATAAGTATAAAAGGAAGTAATCTAGAAAGCTAATATATTTAAGAAGAAGTAAACAAAATAGTAGATAGAGAGCTACAAGAGAGTAGAGATAGCTACCTACTTATAGTAGGTAGTCCTAGGCTCCTAGGCTAGAAGTAGAAGAAAGCCTATACTCTAAAAGTAAAGTAAAAGTTAGTAAGATAGATTCTGCCAAGTTAGATAAGCACCTACTAGTAGGTTGTACTATCTAACTATAGTAGAAGTCTTAACACGTGCCTTCCCCTTATAATAAGCAAAAGTTCTCTAAGCTAATCTAATCTATAGATGCTGTATAGCTGCTAGTAACTAAGAGAGAAAAGAAGAAAGAGAAGAGAAGGTAAAAGTAAATAGTATAGTAGTTAAGAAACTATAGAGAAAACCTAGTAGTAGTTAATATAGAATTAAGGTTTATAGTTTATATAGCGCTGTGTATATCTCTCTAAATTCCTATATAAAAAACTAACTTCTAAGATTTTTTCTACTATATAAACTCTATAATGTAAAAGTTATGCCTAAAGTTATTTAGAACTTATATAAGAAGAGTAAGTAAGCCTAATAGTAATCTTACTTAGCTTAACAGAGGTTTAACTAATCTAAGCTAGTAACAGCTAGGTTAGGTATGCTTTAATAGTAGAATTAGTTTAGTTATAGTATTCTAAGAGTAATATATAGGCGTTAAGGTAGCGTGTAGTCTTTACTAAAAGGTAGGGGAATACTGTTATTAGCGTGCTAAAAGCAGCCTAATATTATACTAAACCTAAGTAAGTTTTTTAATTAAGGTGTCTTAATAGTAATATATAGGTATTAATATAGTATATAGTCTTTACTAAAAGGCAGAGAAACACTGTTATTAATATACTAAAAGTAGCTTAATATAACACTAAACTAGGGTAATCCTATGTTTAGGTATTATATCTTACTATTTATAGTTACTAAGGTTTCTAAAATAGTTACTAAAAAAGGAATTTTTTGTTTATAGAGCCTAGCTTACAGGTATCTTAAAACTAGAGAGCTTTAGCTTATTTACATTCTTATAGTAATATAAGAACGTGTTATAGTATTTAAGGTGTTATTTAGCGGGTTCCTATATTAGTAATAGGTTATTAGACTACTTAATTAGATACTCCTAGGTGCCTTAGCGCCTATAGCAGTTAATAAACTTATTAACAAACTATTCTTATATAATATTACTCTAATTATTAACAATATCTATAGGTTCTAGTTTAGAGGTAGCTTTGTAGAAGTCTATTCTAAAGCGCTTCTTAGAGCAAACAGGATAAAATACTAGAAATGTACCTTTTAAAACTATTTTATTAGGCAGCTAGATTTTATAAGTAGCTCTGTTATAAATAACCTAAGTAACTAGATACAGCCTAGCGTATTTATTATTAAGCTTTTTTAAAAGTTAAGTAGTACTCTAGTTCTAGGTTAATACCTAAACTAAGTCTCTAATATTATATTTTAGTGTTTACTATTAGTAGGTGTTAGCCTATATTTATTACTCTTATTATACCTAGGTTAGCTAAATCTTTAGGTACTCTAAAAGATTAGTATAGGTTTAAAGAATCTTATCTACCTTTAGGATTTAATCTTTAGTATTTCTAGAAAGTAACTTAGTGTTTAAATAGTGTTTACTAGAGTAGATCTTGCTACATAGGTAATAGCTAAGATCTATAAAGAAGAGAGTAAGACTAGTAGATAAGTTAATTGTATTATTAACCTCGAACTCTACTAAGTACAGCTATACTACCTAGTTGTCTTATATATAATTAATATATTTATAAAAATAAATTTTAATACTCTGATAAGCACGCTCTGTTTAGCTATCTATCTAGAGGTAATAAGTAGTAGATACTTTAGCTTAAATATTAAGGCGCTTATAGATGTGTTTCTAGAATTTATTAAGAAATAAAGTACAATAATTATATATAATAGCGCAAGGTAATCTATGCAGGTAAAAGATTTATATAAAGTAGTAGGTAAATTCTTTTAATAAGTAGCTAACTAAGAGAAAGAAGTACTATTATTTAGTAAGTTAATTAACTACTACTAGAAGATTAGTGTAAATTTGTCTATTAAGTATAGCAGGTAGTAGGTCTTAAATATAATCTACAGAAATATCTGCTTATTATATATTAGGTATAGGCATAGATTAGAGGTAGCTATTATATACTTTCTTAAAAGGTTAAGTACGTTTACACACTATATAGGACTAGTAGTACTTCTTAATTAACTGCGTAAGACTAGGCTAGTAGTACTAATAAATTATTAAGTAAAATATAGCTCTAGTTCTCTTATAGGCTATAATCTTATAATTATAGTAAAGGTTAAAAATCTAGTAATAGAGGTAGGTGTCTAGTAGTATATATAGGCGTATTTTGTTAAAGAATAATTATTAGTAATCTCTCTTTCTAGTAGTGTAATAGTCTAAGAGTAAAACATAGTAACTATTCTTTTATAACTATAAGCTAAGCTTGTACTTACCTTAATCTAAGGTAGTAAATTTTTTTTAAGTAGTAGAGTTAGTAGTATAGGCTTTATTAAGTATTTCTTCTATTAAGCACAGGTCTTCTAAATAAGAAGGCAGTTTTAATGTTACTATTCTGTTAATATTATTAATAGGCTCTTTGTTGTCTATATTAGAGTTAGGCGCTAGGCTTTAGGTAGTATAGAGTTAAGCTACTACTTAAATATCTAGAGTAATAAATAAGGAATTCTGTTTAGGGTAGAGTAATAAGGCCTATAAAGCAGCCTTAATTATAGGTGCTATACTAGGAGATAGGTATTTTAATTATAAAACAATCTAGTAAGTATTAATAAGTCTAGTATTATTTTTATCTTTAGGAATATTCGGGGTCTACTAGCTAAGAGCGTCTACTTTACTATTTATCTCTTCTAGTGTCTAAATAATCTTAAAGTTAAATTAAGAGAAGAAAAGTAACTAGTAGGCTTACTGTTTATTAAGTTTCTTAGTAGTTATAAACATTTCTAGGTTCTTATAATTAGTTATAACCTAGATTAGGTGTAGGGAGCCTATAAGTTTAGGCTTCTATTCTTTAAACACTTAAACAATAGCTATTTCTTCTATATTATAGATATTATAATTATATTTAGCAGAAAAGTGTTTTTTTAAGAAGAATACTATAGGTTATACAGTACTTTTAGTCTTAGGTTGTTTTATAACTCTACTAGAAGCCTACCTAGAAGTATTAGTAGAAATAAAGATTAGCTAACTAGAGTTAAAATGCTGTAAGACTAAGTTAAATGTACAAACCTTCTTTAGTTAGGCAAAAGCATTAATATAGGCCTATATAGCTTTAATTTTTTTATACTACACTATGCAATAGAGCTGGTTAGAGTCTTTTTATAATAGTTTAGTAATAACAGTAGACTTAATAGCTTGTATAAGCAGAAGAGTAATAGAGAAGTAGCCCTAAATAAATTATAAATAGAATCTAGTAAATATAAGAAATAAAAGAATATTAGGCACTGTTTAGAGTATTTTATATTTTTAAATAGCCTAATCTTATTAGAGTCTATTTATACGCCTTAATCTGTAATAATTATACTAAGAAACTTAACTTAGTTCTGTTAGGGGCTTTCTACCTTAGGCATGCCAACTCTTAGGAACACCTTAAGGCAACTACAGTTACCTCTTAGAGCCTATATATACATATATATTCCTCTAAATTCTTAGAGGCTTAACCTCTAAGGATTTGTCTCTTATCTTATCTAATACTATATGTTTTATTCTATCTCTTAACTACCTGTAGTGCCCTTATAATTTAAATCCTTTATACTCCCTTTTAAAAGAAGCAGTTAAAAGATATTTAATTTTTTCTTTACCTATTATAATAGTTAGAAATTAATAATGCTAATATGCTACTAGCAATAACAACGCACTAGGCTTAGAACAGCCTAGCCCTAGTAGTAACTTAATAGATGCCTAGAGGTATCCTATACACAATATAGCAGCAAACTTATTACTACTAGGCATGCCTTAAGTTAAGACAACGCCTAGTATATCTAACAACTAAGCGTTAGGTCCTACTAAATTAGAAGATAAACAGGCTCTTAGCCCTACTAGCCCTCTAACAGATACGCTATTCTATCTAAGTTAGATAAACCTAGTAACTAGTTTAAATGCAGACTCTCTAACTACTACAGGAGCGCCTAGAGTAGAACCTGTAGCTATTCTAACTATAGGCCAGCCTTTATTTATGCAGCAGCTTCTTAAGAATCTTTTTAAGGCAGAGCTTACTAGAGCTGCTAAGGCTAAATTAGCTATCTAGAGAAACTAGATTAACTAAGCCTTATAAGCTCTAGGCTTAACTAAGAGTAAAAACTAGTTAGAACCTAACTAGCTAGCGTTTAGTAAGGCTAGAAAGATTATTTAAGTGTTAAACAACATTTAACCTAAACCTAAGCTAGGTACTAAGAGCAGAGCTCTATCCCTATAGTAAGTAGACTAGTAGATTAAGAATACTAAGATAGCCTTCTAATACGCTTAGGTGTTAGAGGACTCTATTACAAGAACCTACTAGGCTATAGGTACTATTTAGTTTAGCATCTATTGCAAACTAATCTAACAACAGATTAACTAGAGATCTATCTAATTATAGTCTAACCTTAAGGCAGAGGAGGAGCAACTTATATAAGACCTTATCTTTACTAAGTATAAGAACTATACTAAGTTCTTTAATATTAAGTAGAGAGAAGGTAATATAGTTAACACCTTTCTAATGCTGTTAAATTACTAGAAGTTACTACTACTATATAGCTTCTTTAAGTTTTATAATAGTACTAAAGACTATAACTTTAAAATTACTTTTATATAGTCTAAAACTTTGCCTTACTTTTAGCAGGAAATCTAGCGTAACAGCAGCTTAGATAATATCTAGTAATAGTAGGAGTTTAAATAAGCTCTCTGTAATATAGAGATAGTAGCCTATTCTATAGTTACTTATAAGAGTAGTAACGCTAACTATAGTAAAAGGCATGCTATATCTCCTAATTAGAAGAGAAATAAAAGATATGCTAGCTGTAGAGGCACACTATCCTGTAGCTAGAGCAATAGTACTTTAGTAGCTACCTAATCTAATAATAGTAATAATAGCTAGAGTTAAAGTAAAGACTAGGGCAGCTAAAAGAGTTACTAGAAAAACTATAGTAGTTACAACTTCTACTACAAAGAAAGCAATAATAGGAACTCCTAGTTAATAGAAGAGTTAGGAAAAGAGAAGCCCTAGTTACTAACTTATCCTAACTACAACTAGAGCCTAAAATAAGAGGGAAATAAACCTATATTATAGTTACTGTATCTCTCTATAACCCTAATAGGTCTATAACACTGCTTTAAGCCCTCTATAACTTAAGAGCAGAGCTAAACCTTATTAGCTAGTAAGTAGTAGATAATCTCTACCTATAATATAAATTGTTCTATTAAAGGCTAGTAGCTACATTCCTTAATAGCAACTACCTAGATATCTAATAACCTTATAATCTAACTATTAATTGCCTAGATAGTAATAGTATAGTTAAATCTATAGGACTATAGGAGTTTTAGTTAGCTGCCTTTAAGAGATACAACCTAGTACTAGGCTACTTATAGTTAGTATCTACTAACCTGTATATCTACTTCTTTAAAGGTATATACAAGTAGTTTCCTAACAATATAAAAAGAGTATACCTTACTACTGTATAAGATCTATTCTACTCTATAAGACTAGAGGAGAGAGTATACTTAATACACCTAGGTAACCTAGTTTACTAAGTCCTAGAGGAGGTAATTAACAACCTTTTAGGAAGTAACTAGGAAAGCAGTAGATAACTACTAGCCTAGGGGCTAAGCAGAGATGCTATTCTTAATGTAGAATACTTTTATAATAAAAGACTCTTCTAGCTCTAGAACAAAATGCTTAAAGTTATTAACTACTTTTAGTATTGTGTTATGCAGCACCTAGATCTATTATAGCTTTCTAAAGCTATAAGTAAGTGTATAGTAGCAAGTATTATCTATAAGCTCTCTTAACGCTCTAGAATGCTGCTTATAGGTATAGCCTAAGTCCTTCTAGATAGTAATAAAGACTACTCTTTAGTTAACTCTACAGATAATAAACTAGACCTAGAAAAGCTTAAGTATGTTTCTCTAGAGCTACACTATAAGTAGTTTGTATTTAGTAAACACTAGTCTAGTGTATTAGCACTGTATTAGAATTATAATTACTCTATTAATATTAAGCTAAAAAGTAAGATACTAAATATGCCTATATATAACCTTTCTAGGAAGGAGCTAGAAATACTACAGGCCTATCTTAATACAGTGCAAGAGAAGAGTTAGATCTACCTAAGTAAGTTCTCTACTAGGGCACCTATTCTGTTTATGCTAAAGGCTAATAGTATACTATAACATTGTATAGATTATAAGAGCCTTAATAAGGTTACTATTAAGAACTAGTATCCTATTCCTCTTATAAATAAGATGCTAGACAGGCTATTAAAAGCTGCTATCTTCTCTAAGCTAGATCTACGTAATGCCTATTATAGGCTCTAGATTAAGAAAGGTAATAAGTAGAAGACAGCTTTTAAGACTAGGTATAGTTATTTTAAGTATCTAGTTATACCTTTTAGATTAGCAAACGCTTTAGTAATGTTCTAATTCTATATTTAGAGAGCCCTAGGGGGCCTTATAGACTGTACCTGCATAGTATATCTAGATAATATCCTTATATACTTAGAGTATAAGGAGGATTATTAAGCCTATATTAAAGAAATCCTAGATTAACTTATTAAATAAGGGTTATTCTGTAAGGCAGGTAAAAATCTATTTATAATAAAGTTAGTTAAGTTCCTAGGCTTTATTATTATACCTAGTAGAGTAGTTATAGATCCTTTCTGTGTGCAAACAATCTAAGAGTAGCCTAAGCCTAAAGAGTATAAAGATATCTAAGTATTTCTTAGCTTTACTAACTTTTACTAAAGATTTATCTTTAACTACTCTAGAATTGTCTGCTTATTAGTAGACTATATAACTTCTGCCTAGAGGCTAGAGTTAGAGCTAAAAAGCCCTACTTTAATAAAAAGAGATAAGAAAACGCTAGCAAAAACCTAAAAAGTGTAAAGAAAGTAGGCTGGAAATAGGAGGACAGACTACTTTCTTCCCTAATCTAGAAGACCTAGACTAAGTTAACTAACTAGACTAGGTAATTCTAAAATAGGAAGCATATAGCCTAAAGAGGCAAGAGGAGTAAATATAGTAATAAGGTAAGATAATATAATAGACAAGTTATTATATTAAATGCTAGGTACAGAACTAAGAGAGG